>CAJDSM010045516.1:17961-30119 GCA_903981925.1 Ostrea lurida
CGTACTTACACCGATCTGAAGAAGAGTACACAGTGGGGAGAGAAGAAAAAGTAGGAAGTTTATTTCTTACCATGCTANGGTTTTTCTGAACCCATGTTATGAATCTGAAAACAGTGCAGTTGTGTGATAAATTTACATCATATGTACTCTACAATGTATCTGCATGCATTTTAATCCTCTGTGTTTATGTTACACATGTACTTTGATCTTGCTTCAATCTCTTTCATCAGTGTAACCATCACATAGATATGTTCAATGCACCTCACATTGGCGTCAACAACGAATTAGATGCAAACATGGTATGAAAAATAGGTAGTTACGGAGTGTAATGGCGATAGCAAACTGTCTATACAGGAAAAGTAAGTAGTTGGATAATCTAGATATTAATTTTAATATGAGTGCTTCAATCCATCAGTTAATTACAAAGACACTGCGCATCCAGCATACAGCACAAAGAGATGATAGTAGTATAGTAATAACTCCTGATCCAGTGTAAATACTTCAGTAATACCCAAGTGCAGTATCTCAGCCTTACAGCGAGTGTTATAAAGGTAGTAAACAAAGGGTGTTTATTCACCCTTTCCTCAAAAGTAATTTCACCAGAAGAAGACATCATATATCTGCTGGAGTCACCACAATCCTAAATACAAAAATACCTTTCCATACAAGTTCATAAATCACACGAACTAAGGGTGAAAAGTGAGTTAAGTTGAAAAACAAGAGAGAGAAAAGCGAAAATGGAAAGTTGTAATGGAGAATTGTCTTTGGGTTACACCTTAATTATTCATTTAGAGATAGACGTTATCAACTCTGAATAGTACTATGTATTTATATCTTACTATTACATTACCAAATCAGAGTCAGTAATTTGGCAAAAAGAAAGCTGTAAAGAGGTCTAATAGATACGGCAACTATAGCCCAATCTATAGGAGATAGAGTCAAACAATATATCTAACATATTCGTAATACGACTGTATGTTAATAGTGAACAGATATCTATCTGAGTAAAGGCCTGGATTCATTGGGATATACATAACTGGACACGACTAAACTACACTCAGAATGTGTAAAGATGTCTACTCTCGGAGAGATACAAGGAATATTTTAGTACACAGCTTGAATTACTCTACAACGTCAGATATAAACATGCTTACGAGCATAAAATTAGTAATACAGAGTCACATTGTAATGACATCTCGGAAGTTAAAATAACGGACTTGCGTGGGAATGTGGGGGTTTAAATACGTAGGATTATGTATACTTGAGTAATGTCACGGCAATCTAAACCCCGTTGTAAATGATTCAGAATAATCAAAACATGCTATGGATTCGTCTTGAGCGCTTTCAACGTAAATCCCTATACTCTACTACAATAGGACACGAATGTTACAACGTGTTGGAGACATATTAGCAGCTGTGTACACATGACGTGTCATTTCATGAAATTAAAATATTAATATTTCTATATACCGTACCACATGTACTTTGATTACCGAGCTGTACAAGGCCCTACCCAATATCTTGGAACTCGGAACGCTTCCCCTGTCAACTGATAATCCAGAAAATATCTATCCGAGTCTCGCTGAAACATGAATATAATGATAATACCGATATAGCAGCTTGGACATGTATAGAGAGTTATTTTTAAAGATTAATATTTTCCAAACACTGTTTTTGTTTTTGTTTTAAATTCCGGGGATAAATCAACTTGGCTATGTTATGTTGGTGTAACAATTTTATTTCAGAAATTTACGTGGGTTTTCACCTACCTAGACATACAGGCACAGGGAATGTACTAACACTAGAATCTTCACAATTCGGTGATAATTTTCCTTCTGGATAAAGAGTTGTGGTAACTTTTGCGTTCTATCAGGGGGAAAGTGTAGTTGTGCTGAGTAAGGACGTCAATAATTTTTACCTAAACAGCTGCACTATGAATTCAGCGCTACTCACTTAGGCTCTGTGTTATTGTTTTCTGCTTCAGCGATGGTCCACGTCAATACTTCCTTTTTTAAGAGTGACCGTAACGAATTATCAGCGCCATAAGGTAAAACAATAGAAAGGAAGAAACAGTAAACATACATTGATTGTTATATACTTTGAATATACGGACGAAGGTAAACTAACCAGCAACCCTAAATTCTTTGTCGAACTTAAAACTAGCAGCTATCGTTTATTTATTAGTAGCCCGAATGATGTTAAATCTCAAAAGTCAAGATAAAGTTTGGAAGTGATATAATACATGGTACAATTCACCATCTTATTAACGCCTCCACCTTTTCCTAATGTATCTTCGTACAAGTCTTTATGTTGAAATATCCCTGATTGCAGTATAGTAGATTAATGGCTCAGACGTCCATAAATCTTGGTAACACTTTAAATATACAAAAAGACTCTCATTGATGGCTTCTGTTCTGATGTATGTTTACCAGTTGAGCACTGAACGTGTTTTAAATAGAGCCAACAAATTACTTGCGAAATTGACGACCATGAGTCGAGATAAATGTAATGATAGTTTTAAATCGCACATCTGCACTCATGACCGTCTGTAGCTGTTATGTTCGAGTGTTTTTTTGGTGATTAAATCCTGTTCTGTACGAAGAAATTTATAATTAGACTAGAATTCTAACAAACCATAAACAGTTGAGATATAGAATACTTGTCTTTAACGTATCCCTGGAATAGAGACATAAATCCTATTCATTGAGCGAGAGCGATTGCGCAAGGCAAACACCAGCGCAAGTGATGCATTCCATGGATATATAAAATTCGAAATAAATTACTTTTTTGGTAGACCAGATCCCATATTACACTTAACACGGAAGGCAAGTGGACAACAGAGTAGACCTATCAAAGAGAAATTGGATGTTTTTGGAAACGTAACTGGTAAGTCTTGTTGCCCACAGGGTTTTAAACTCCGATACTTGAGAATGTGATTCTGTCCTTTCTGGTATAAGTGTTGGAATCAGGTTATGGTTCGGGAATTTTAATACCAGTGATTCTTGATTTATTGATTAAAGAATGAAGAAATAGAGAGGGACAGATACTTTATTCGCATTCCTTGCTACGGGCGCCTGAGGTTTACCACCCTGAATTTTAGCGGATTTATGTGCGGGCTAGTCTGGATCCTTCTTGAAATGGATTAGGCGTTCATAGGAGTAAAGGTCTTACCGGAAGGGAAGAGAGATTGCATGCCGATTTAAAGCCAAAACACCGATAAATGACTGCAAGCCACCAACGAAGTTCCGTTAAATAAAGTGACAGACAAACCAAATCCGAGAGGCAGCGGCTGCAGGAGCAAGGTCCAGAAACTATATCGCTGTGTTAAGGTACTACCATGGTATTTTTGCGACCAGCTAAACGCGTATCAGTTGTTCTACGTCAATTCAAGAACTGTGGAAACTTACAGATTTTATGTTAATACGGAAATTGTTGCTATTCGGATTATATATAATTGTAATTCTGTATTTATATAACGTGTTTTCATTTGAACTAGTTCATCTTGTGATCATCAATTTTTTTTTCTTGTCCGCTGGATTACATGAACAAAAGGACAATTCAAGCGTGTTGTAAATGATAGTATGAGAAAATAGATAACAACAAAAAAGAAAGAAAAGAAAAAAACCCACTAGAACAAAAAAGTCTGAAAACGGCTATATGAGTAGCCAACCACATCTCCTTCATTGTCACGTTAAGGAATTATTTGTTGTGGACCTGTAAAGAGGCACGACGAAAAGCGACTTTGGAAAGATTCTATTCATTACTTCGTCGATAGGATCAAGAATCAGTAACACATATGAATCTGCCACGTTTCCTTAAGTAGTAGGATTAAGGCTTCTCGTGCAAGTTACAACTCTTAGGGGACCATTCTGTTCTTATCTAACATCGCCAAGTTAGTGGGTTGCCTCTAATTTATATGTCCCTTATTTCACGATATCTGAATTTGTATCTAGATGTTGATTCGCCACATATCTGACAAATTCCAAATTATCGTGTAAATTTATAGAAATCATAATGCAGGATCATACAGGATATGAAGTTCAGCACATGGAAGTAGCATCGATTGAGGAGTCACACTCCCTTCTTATTAACCGGTACTGGATCCAAGTCAGATGGTCATTACTCCAGTGTCATAGCGCGAAAAGATAATATGAACGTAATAGCGATCGATACCGTTGTATGCAAACTGGAAAAACGCAAAGTAAAGAATATGACAGTAGATATGAAGTCCAGATGTGAAAGTCACATCTGACAAACAACAACTACATCGAGTACAGAAATAGGGGCGTATTAAAATTCTGCAAAGTATGTATACTTTCAAATTAATGCAGGGGAGCTGGGTAAGCAGATCTATTCGCCAATAAAACTCTCATATCACTTTTTGTCTATATTGATTGGATCCTGAGGTGAAAATTCCGTCAGTTGGACGGGGCAAAAGATGTTATGCAATACCTTATGTAATAAAGGGCAATGAAAAAATCTGCGTAGATTGTTCTGAAACAGAAAACTTGAACATTTGTGGATTGAATGAGAATTAATTGCATGGATATTTTATTGACATTTTTGACCGTAGCATTATGTTGAGAAAGTGAAAATGATTGTTACATTACTACACAATATAAACACACCAAAAGAACAATTGACGAACATACAAAAAATCCACCTCGCCAATTCTCTTTGAAAATGACATTGACCCATTATTTGATGTATTTTTCCTAATCTTGGATATTTGTAATGTGCACTTAAAACACTGAGATATGAAGAACAAAACTCTGACAATAGACGCGAACAGGTCAAAGCCCAACCCACACTGATGGCTCCAAAAGTAGAAAAAGAAAAGCCACCAAGAGTAGGAGAATAATCTCACCGGATGAAAAACAACATCACCACCCAAGACCGTCAGGAAGAAAAGCAGAAAAAAGAGCAAATATAGTCGTGGCTCTTCCCAGGAAGAGAATCGAAGAGACCATATAGGTCTCCAGCCATAGCAAGATGACGTGACAGGTTCCAAGACCAAAAAGTAAAAACCAGGGAAAATAAAAGGATAAAAAAGACAACCCATGACCAAAACGAAGACGGCAGCAAACCATTGTCAAGAACCTAACCTCTCCTACCAAGTTCAATACAGAGAAGAAAAAAAGAGAAGAAAGAGATATGGAAAGTGAAGCGAGATCGTCGGAAAATGCCTCCTACCCTCTACTCGGAGGAGTCCGATTGACCGACCTACCGCAAACGGATAAAAAAAAGGGAAAACGAAAGAGAGAAGAAAGCAGGTAAGAGACTGTTAGCGCATAGCCGGAACAAGAATCTTCGTTATGTACACTCCAATCCTGAACCGTATTTCGGATTCTACACATCTAACATCACCGAGACAACAACGTATGTGTATAGAAAGCGTCGGGACAAGGAAGAAAACTGATGAAGAGCGAAAAGAAAACTCTTACAACAAACTACAAAAACTTGACGGCAAGAGGCGACTCCTTTATAAGTCAACGTGCAAAAGCGAAGAAAGAAAAGAAATAAACCCAGAGAGTTTGTACACAAATTTTGTCCTACCCGATGAGGAACTGCTAATGTCTGAGTAGCCCTTTCCTCACACTCCTAACCCAACACTAGGAAGACGAAAACGGGGAAGAAAACTGACCGACCAGAATAGACCCGAATGTCCTCTGTCTCGAGTAAAGAGTTCCTGGTCGATACCATACCAAGAGAAAGTGGCACCAAAAAAGAATCGAAAAACGCAAAAGACTCAAGGTGAGATGTGAGATAAGTATAGAAAGAGCAGACCAAGCTAGAAAAACTGGCACGGTAAATAGAAAGAATGAAGAAAAGGAAGAGGAAAGAGGAGGAAGAAGATGAAAAGAAGAAGGAGAGGAGGAAGAGGGAGAGAGGGTGTGTTATCGAATAGTGAGGTAGCACCCCGTCCGCCTGACAAGTATAATTATGCTGGGAGATGATTAAGTTTGGCTCTTTCATTTGACGATTGTATGTACATCAGATTGTTAACTGCTTTAAGGGAGTTTGTCTCCGAACAGATGGGATAGCGAATTTTGAGCAAATATAGCTCGCTTGTACTTTATGGTGAAATTATGAGTCTGGATCCATACTATAAAACAATTTTGAATTGAAAATCTGTTACAAAAGATTCAATTATGAAAGGAAAATGTTTATAATGTTCTGTTTTGTTGTTGTAAAAATTTACGGAAGGATTATCTACTGATGAGTCATGAAACAGAAGTTAAAAATAGGTACACTTGCGCGAAAGTAAAAATCGCTCAAGAAAAGAAGTGAAATCAGGTACAGTTGTGATCATGTTATTGTCGAAAATGTAAAATATCAATGCGATCGTTAGTGATTTTTATATTTAGTCATTTTTCAAAACCCCACAGTTTTGCGAGATATAAAACTTACAGTAAGATCCTTATTGGAAATTACTTGATATATTTTTTCTTCCGGACGATTTGATTTTATGCCGCCAGGTATCACCCCCGGAAATACTAAAACAAATTTTGGGGCAAATTGTTTTTGGGCCATCTGTTTTCATAAACTAGTACTAATTTGTCTGTTTGTCCGCAGAAAAAACAATTTAACATTAAATACCGTAATCCTATAAGAGGACCCGTGTCAAAATGACTCCCCTCATCTGACCAAATTCCCCGTTGACGTCTGACCCCGCACAAGTGTAGCTCATTGATGAAATATCGAAATTAACTTTTATAATCCATATCCCTGTCTGAGAAACACTCTGGTAGAAATAACTGCATAATAAACGCCGAAAATAATAAGATTTATTTTTCGACTTATGTGCAATTTTAATTTTATATTAACCCTATAAACACAAACCAACACAATGTCCTAAGTTATAAAGAACCTAATACTTGTTGTATACCCGCCAAGTTTGCGGTATGTTAAATAATATATCCTTCAGAAAAAGAATCCCCAATATACAATTTCTTTATAAAAGGGTGTATTTTAGACGCAACTAAAGCCATATAGAATCGGCCCCGCCTCTAGGTGATCACTGTTGCGAGAACATTAAACAATATAAGTGTTATACTGTATTTATTCCCAGGGTCGCGCAGTCTCTAAGTTTAAGTGCAAGAACATAAATGTAGTTAATCAAACGTTTCGAAAATCGCATCAAGATAAAGCTCATAGATATATTTGCATAAATAAAGTATATTGAGTGGAATCTGATGGAGACAGCGTCGATTGGAGAGGATGCCCCCGAGAGAGAAGATGCAGAAAGAAGACCCGAGGGATCGCAAAGTATTTGTTCCCCAGTGACAGGCGGTCTCAAATACTCGCATTGTAGTCGTTCCATGAATATGTCTTAAAAAATTGCGAGACGATTTGCCCGACATCCTAATCAATTCCCTATCTTTAATCGCTCCAGCCAACTTACTTTTTATATCGTTATAAGAGTAACACGTACAGAGTGGTACCTAAAGATCAGGCAGTCTAACACTTCTCATTTTCTTATTACCCAAAAACAACAAACAAGTTTTAAAGAATACTAGATAAAGATCGAAGTGCGGTAATCATGGTGCCTTAGATATAAATTGAACGCTGCGATGGAAAATTGTAAGGAAGTTCTGGAGTAAGTAAGTAATTACTAGGTCTATTTTAGACGCGTTAAAATTGCAAAAATGAATAACCGAGGAAATTGTGTCCCAACAAGTTTAATATGCATAACGTCACCCTAACACCATGAAGCAACAAATATCTGAGAGTAAATTCATGAAATTTTCTCTGGAGAATTCTATTGTCGTTAGCCCAAGTTATTGGGTAAATATAAGTACAAATATGAAATAAAATTCTGTTCAGTGAACGATATCATTAATCGGCTACATGTAAAATGGGCGATTATAGAATATGAATTATAAAAATCAACAGAAATACTGAAGAGTCTAACCCACTCCAAATATTTCAATTAATTAGAGGTTGCGAAAATCCTCACAAAATTTATAAAGAGCCCTCACGATAATGAGAGTTCGAATATGTATTTCCTTAAAACCGGTATCAATTATTTTATTGTTAAAAATTTTTACCTTTTTGTGAACAGGAGGATCCTAACAGAGCCAAGTGACAAACATAACCCTTTTCGCAAAGACTGCGATTTGAATCACGAATGTGAATAAATATTCTTCCACTATCAAATGAAAACATGATAGTGCTATGAATATTCAAAAGAGAAGAAAGTAAAAGTATATCCTACAAGTATAGTTATCAATTTATATTTTGAGACATTTAAAATATAACTAGATTTCTACTTGTTATAGCCGCGAGTGCCTACGTGTGTAACAACTCACCTCAACAATAAATTTGGTAAATAAACAAACGTACGCTGATTGTTAAGCTCCAGTACGTTCGCTATTTAAGTGACAAAGTGAGAATTGCCGTCTCTTCCAGTGTGGATAGGTGAAGAGTGTGCCTTGCCTAAGTTCCAATGAAGAAATTTTAAAACCCTACCTTCATAACAGCAATTTTCAAAGTCATTGTTTTATTTGAGCGTAAGACAATTCCTTTTCTGGACAATGAATGTGTATATTACAAGGAAAAAGTTGTATGAAATTTAATTCCCTATTCTAGCGCTGTAGTATTCAATGTAAAGACCTTAAAATACAATCTGCAATTGGATGGCATTTCTCTTTCTGTTACAAGAGTATGATTGTGATATATTAGTTCGAAAGTTAAACTAACTTTTTCAGTTTGTTTTTCCGGTGTTTTTCAGAACAATGTTTTTTAAATTGACGGTGTTTGAACTTTGGTGGTTGAACCGCGAGCAGAAGCTTCTCCAGCCAGAAGAGAGAGGGGGGACTGGTACCGGAATAGACCTGTGGCTTTCTTAAAGGTGTTGCACATGTTGCCTATCATTAAGTTAGGCCAGGTTCAGATCATGTCGAGCATGCCTGACCAGTGCATAGTTTTATGTTTACTGATCAAGACTAATGGGCCTCATGGGGGATGTGAACCGGTCAACAGGGATGCTTATCGCCTCCTAGCAAACTGATCCTACCTCTGGCTTGTTGTCCACAGGGTGTGTTTGCCCAACTTTGTTTTTGTTTTCTATTTGCTAATCAAGATTGATCAACTGTTGCGTTATCTTGCCCTTTACATGTAACTTCAAACACCAAGGACTTGAGTTGTGTTGTCACCTAGTAGACTGCACTGAATTGTTTTCAAGAAGTCCCAGAAAAAAATGTTTTTAATCACACTTTTTTGATAACAGTTTGTGTCAGAGTGTAAATTGGGACATTCATCAGTGACATATGTTGCGTTAGATATTACAATATTTCTGTGATAGAGATATTTGCAATTAATGTTCTGTCAGATGCACTGTACCAGTTTCTGATAGCATAAACATCATGAATTGGACATTTTGTATCAAACATGAAATCTCGACACTCTAAAACAGATACTCTCAATTCTGTGGGAATCTTAGATTTTGTGGGCGTTTAGTTTATGGGATACCCCATTTCCAAAATTTCAAAACCATAATTTGCATAAAAACCCATTCATTAGAATACTGTGGAATCATTGTTCGTGGGACAATGGGTGTCGTGGATCAATCGGATCACTCTTACCCGGCACGATTTAGTCCCATGAACATAGTTTTTATTTTCCTTTCATCTTTTTTGAATATTAAATGCCGTTACTTATTTATCAAATTACCCATGAAACTTATGTCCCCACGAACCAAAAATTTTGGTTACCCACGCACATTGTTGCCCCAACGAATTAAAATGATTCCACATTAGTACTGCTTCAATGTAACTAACCATGTCCTCAAAATTAATCAATACATTAAATTCTCAGTACACACTTCATGATATATACCAACAAGTGCTCAAGATTTACACACCCCAATAATCTAACATTCAATCAAGATTTGGCCTAGGAATCTAAATGCATTCCACAGTAGCTCCTGATAAAACCCAAGCAGATTTTAGATTCTCAGGCGTAGTCTTTTTTTCATATGTCGAGATAGAGAGAATGAATGGCTTAGAGATCGCAAGCTTGACTTACTAACTTTTAAAACATATGCTATTCAGATTCGTGGAAATAACGAAAATTAAACAAGGATCCAAAGTGGGCTGCAGATTGTCGTATCGCTCCCAAACAAGCTTCAATTCCAAACCTCGGCCAAGGCTGATGTTAGGTATCTCAGCTGCGTCATGTCTCAGGGATTAATTAAATTTGCGAAAAGTAAATATACAAACTGATTTTTAATGCTGCGTAAAGGAACTTGCTATTTTACAACACCATTTTTTATTTCATCATTTTACTATAGTGATAAAACTGGTGCAGAAATACTATGATAAATGGGTGTGAATATAGAAAAATTTTCACAAACAAAAAATCTTTACCATAAATGGAGATGACAGTCAAAGAAGAGTCTTCATGGGGAGATATATTTTGCCAATGAATCTTGCAAAATGTTCTCAGGTGAAAGTTTGTTTTGCCCCGTAATTCAACTTAATCATCACGTTTATACTACATGCATTGTATTATTTAACCCATATTCATTATCATGTACGTTGAAGCTTCGTAATCTTGAACACTTGATATCTCAAATACCATGGTTATGTCGACCTAATTTGGAAGGTCGCCCAACTCACTATTTTCTTAGTATTTTTAACCTCAATATCTCAATCCATGGATATCTCAAACTTTTTTCATGTTTCCCATAGAGTTCAAGATACTGAAGGTTCTACTGTAAAAAATAACATCGTGGTAAATTGAGGCATTTTACGATGCGTATTGTATATAGGTCAGATTACCAATGGTGGAAGATGGCATGAAGAGACGAGCCCATATCCGGCCACACTGTATTCACCATCAAAGGATCCGACCCCGCGAGACGTCGAGCCCAGACTCCATGAGGTCCAGTTTGCTACCAAGAGGTTGTACGTCTCTGGGAACAAATCTAACGAAGCTGTCACATGGTATCACAACCCAACAGGATAAATTTACTTCCCTCATACATTGTTAAAGTGTTCCTCAAGTTTGATTGAGTGTGTGTGGAGAAGCTGAGGTTTTCTGTTCAAGTTTCATATAGTTATATTAGAGTATGCTTGAAATGAAGTGCAGTTGGCACATGTAAATTTATGGAAATGAGTTTACCAGATTTAATCACTTCCTGAGCCTTGGGCGAGGGAAATATTTAAAATCCGGTAACGAATTCATATGCCATCAGCACGAGTATTAAGATTCTATTTATCCACAAAGCTATCATATACAACGCAAATTTGATTTACTTTCTATTTCCAACCCGAATTCTTTCGCTCTTGTATGTTTGCATACGTCCAAATTTGATTGTGACGTCGTCTGCCAACTTCAACGGTTTGAAGAAGCTGGAAATTTCTGTTACAACTTATTTTCACTTCATAAAGATCAAAATCCTCTTGGAACATACTCGTGACAAACAATGTCTTTTACCATCACTGTTCAACAGTTTAAGGATGATGTGCTGTTTCTTTATGTTAGCGCATGATTGATTTGACCCCTAATTTGCAATTTTTATGACCCAGCTACGAGTTCATGTGGTTTTTCCGAAGCCCATGTTATGAATCTGAAAAATCACAAGTGGGATTATGTCGGAATAATTATTACTATGATTAATAAACATGTATTAAGTCATAGCCAATTGGAACACGGAGAGAGTCTCCGTGTGTTTTATGTTTATATTATTGTTAGCTTCCATGTGTACTATGTTAAGGCAGTACTTTGTAAGAAAAGTAGTTTATTCGTCAATAGCTTCGACACAGAGATACTGATTTTTCTCACACTCAGTCTTGAAATGGGTGTTTCTAGAACAATATCACCACGGGATCTCTTTATCATCGTTTGTAGGAGTGGTGTAATCTCATATATTTAAGACCCGATCGTACTTTTACTCTCTGTGTAGGAATTAAGTTTTTTCTCATACTTAACCGACTTTTTTATCATGTAGGAACGTGGATCTCGTACTCACTAGTCGATGAAGAAGACGTACAGCAGTGCGGGAGAGAAGAAAAATGATTGTTCTTACCACTGCATAAACAGAGTCATCTTATTTATATCTCAAGCACTAAAAGTAAGTGTGAGTTTATTTACTGATATAGTCCTAATAGACTTTAACGAGGCTAATTAATTATCTCAAAGCCAATATTTAT
>CAJDSM010045524.1:0-11068 GCA_903981925.1 Ostrea lurida
AGCTATAACATCAGTAGTTTTTTAAGTGAAAATTAAATATTAGTATGAAGTCTCATGTATGTGTACTCTGAGCACGGGCGTCTATGTTTATTGTTTAAATATCTTCTTCCCTATATTAATTGAAAAACGAATACACTATTACCAGCAAGAGTTATGTGTATATCACTTTAATATCCTATTGGCTGTCATCGAGCCTGTTTGTGGCCTCAAACACTCTCGATTAGACGTACCCTGCGTAGGGAGAGTTCCATGGACTTTATGAACAAATCTTGATAACTGCAGATCTTCCTCTGCTCGATATCAGAAAGCTTTTCTCATATATACTAATTCAGCTTTTTATAATGTACCCACGTATGTTGTCTTGAGAAAGAAGCAGTAGTTCTCATATAATATATTCTCTTTATATATTATCATTACATTAGAACAAGTCTATGGGATGGCTATGCTTTTGCTGTAAGCTTAACGTTTAGAGGCGGTCTCCAGACTGCTTGCGACCGTGCTTACTGCGTCTGCCAGTCAATTACCTTAGAGCAAGTGGGTCATGACCTCGCCATGAAACTGGGGGTGGGAGCAGAAAGGAGGCTGTAGGGGTGGCGCACAGTGAACTGGTGATCTGGACGTCACGTGGGATCTGCCCAAAACTAGAATGAACAACGCACTATGAGAGTCTCGACGCGAGAGTACGGGAACGCAAATACCGAAGATATTCGCAAAGGTACAGAATAAATTTTTACGGTTTCTGCCGTAGATTGGTTTTTTTGATGTTGTGTTTTCCCAGTTTGATTCAATTTGGTCTGGTTCGATGAGTCCGCGCCGGTGCCATGTAACATGCTCGCATCGCGTCGCCAGTTACTCTTTGGTCCCTACTTCGACAAGCGGCTATGCGTCTTGGGGATCCAGGGGGAGAATAAGCGCGGTAAGTAAAACTAGTATACTCCATTACATTCATAATCTTCACACAACGTCATTTGAAAATATTATTTCCTGAACGAACTTGAATATTCAAGGCCACACAGCACAGTGCTACAGAATTATTGCCCTCAGATATTGGATATTTTCTCACTTACTTATTGACTCTAACTGTTAGGAGCACTGACAACCTATATATGTATAAACTGATGACTTGACTTTGGCATTTGTTCACTCGTATTTTTCCTTTTTTGGTGCAGTACGTACACAATCCAACCTGCCTTACGGTGGTATGTTCTCCGTTGACTTATGATTCACGCAGATGCGGATGATGCGACGATGAATTTTGCCTTCAACCGCGAGGCAACTACAACCAAATAAGTTGATGGTGCCGGGTTATATACGAATCCTTCGGTTAATAAGTCATCATTTCGCAATGTATCTATCGGTCTCGCTATAAAGACCTTGATTCCTAGCGATTAAAAGTATCACTAAATCTTATGTTGGATCTGATTTTGTTTACTATAACCATTGTTCGTTTAGACGGCATTTATCCATACTAGATTATACGACGGGTAACCCGTATTACTTTCGTCGACTACCAGGCCTCACGGCTGGGTGGTATACCTTGAGCCCGTCAGCAGAGAGATTTACGCTCCAATAGGCATCTGATCAGCTGCGCTTCGTCTCGGAAGGTCCGTGGGTGCTCACCGATCGAATTGTCAATGTTGATTTTTGGACGTGATATACCTTTCCATTACTAGGTTTACTATCGCCATTTAGTATAATTGATTTGACGATAATTACATGTATATGTGTGTATCACTCCTATTTCTAAAATACATTTTATATCTTCATGAAAAGATAACTGTGCAAATAACATTTTAGCAAGGTTTTAATTTTGACATTAGCAACAACGTATTCTTTTAACCCATGTGTTTTCTCTCCATTATACTCCGATGAATGCACTGATTCTATTGGAAAGAAAACCCTGTTGGTTCTGACATTGACAACAGTGATAGAATTGCTACAATTGAACATTTTTAATAGTGATTCTAAATTGGAGGTAATAGCCCTCTTTCTTAAAATTATAAACATTGCTAAAATTATGTCTGGCTATAAATATGCATCTCCATGATTTGGGGAAAAGTATATTGAAATATATTATTTTTGTTGTTGAATAATATAGGACAACAGTTTAGTTTGAAATAATTTTATCCACAAATAGTTAATGGGACTGGGCAGCTGTCATCTCCCAATGACAGAGTTGTCAGATGGGTTACAAAATATGTGTTGACCAGTAGTAA
Source organism: Ostrea lurida (assembly GCA_903981925.1). Classification (NCBI taxonomy): domain Eukaryota; kingdom Metazoa; phylum Mollusca; class Bivalvia; order Ostreida; family Ostreidae; genus Ostrea; species Ostrea lurida. Next base: position 2,217 of record CAJDSM010045524.1, read on the forward strand.
ATGTGGTGGATTAATGCAGGAAACCTTCAGAATGAACTCTGTGTTAATGAGATGTGTAAACTGGAATGAAAATATTCGTTCGATGAAATATCATGTACGTTTGCTGAATGCTTCCTTGGTTCAATAATATATGCTGCCAAAGATTATAGCCTGTAGTGTAGCAGGTTGCATATATCAGTCAAATCATGAATGGAAGAAAGATCCATAGATAGGATTATAGATTTTGGGAATTGGTATTCTAAAGATTATAAAAGTCTACACATGAAAATGCAAGGTTGCATCACAATAGATTAGTAGCAACACAAATTACACAAAATTGTACTCTTAGAATGAAACATTTTCAAAGAAATATGAGGCTAATTTCTTTGACTGTGCAACTTACAGTGTAACAAAAAAGTTAATTGGACGACCATTATTTACACAACTACCAAGTATATGAGATTACGGTGTATTGATCAAGTAAAAAAAAAAACATACTAGTATATTATCATGATGGGAAAGTAAAGTTTGTATCATTTATTTTAAATAAATAAATAAAGTCCTGCATGATTCCCATTATTTCTGAATTTAGATCCACCACCACGTAAATAAAATCCGGCTCAAAATTTTCTGAATTGTCACACCATTGCAGGTGATCTCTAGAAATCGATTATCTGGACAAATATGATTGAATTTTAATCACTAGACATCCTATATGCATGTTGAGGGTTTATAGTCTTTTCGGAAGAAGAATTCGATAAAAAATGACCAGTGCCATTTTCGTTGTTTATTCTCGAAGTTACGATCAGCTTACGTCTACTAGTAGGGCACACGTAAAGTTACGCTTATTACGTCTACGACTGTTTGTAAATATCGTCCCAAACGTAAACATACGTAGATCTGGCTTTACGTCTACGTTTACGTCTACGAACTTTCGTAAATATGGGTCCAGCATACTAAAAGTGTTCCAAATTTAGTCAGGAGGCCAATGTCAGAAATGTCAAGAATTACAAAGTCGATACATTGCCGTGTCTAGAATGTCCAACAAGTAAAAATCAATAGGTTTAACGAAATACGTATCCACTTGTTGGACTTGACTGTATTGAAATATTTGGTCGCTAATGCCATTTCACAATTGGGCACCGATTTTATCATTTTTTTGTCTATCTATACTCTATATGAAAATTAAAAATAAAAATTCAGATCATTTATAACATTTTTATTGAGGCAAGCATCGGCATTCGATTGATCAAATCCTTAGTTTGTACATTCCACTCCTCCAATTTTTCTCTCTTCATTAAAGTGTTGAAGTTAATATAATGTGGTTTTGCTTCATGTCGATGTTAGAATGTCGCAATTAGTTTTTTAAATGTTCTAGGTTCTTCAAAAACAAAATCGATCAAATTCGTACCACGGATTAGAGTGGTGATTCAAAGCAGAAAGTGTCACAGCACCTTCCAGTTACAATGCTGGATTCAATGCCAATCAGAAAGCCCCGATTAATTGGACACTTATGAGCTGCGCTTGCTAAGCCATGACAATGGAAGATTGGAGGAAGTACAGCAGTCATAATCTTCGATGAGCAGTTGTACTTCAAAGAAAAGCCAACTGAATGATCTGTCGTATAGTGCTTGAGTTCACACATCACTCAAAGAATTCTCACAAATCTGGCGACAGGCATGATTCGTCAGGCTGGTAACCATCTCATTAAAGTGAATTCCTCATTGATAAAGTAAGTATTGATGAATTGGAAAAAATGGAATGCTCATGGCACACAATAGGCTACGATTAAAGCGCTTGGTGTCGGTGATGTGGCAGAAGTATGAAAGGATGAATACAGACGATCTAATGTTGCTGCTGGTGTGTTTCAGATGTTTTCCAACAAGATAACAGAGGCATCAGTTCCAGTCTCTCTTAAGACCCTTTGGGTCAGAATTTGAATGAGTGTAATTTTTGGTGAGTTTGAACTTCTGCAGGATGGCACTTTCTACTAGTGGATACCGCACGGGAAGTATCACCTCCATCTTCAGCATTTCACCGGCAGGCTCTTCGTGAGAACAGGGACTTGATTTGACCCAGTTTGTTCAATACTTAATTTGTAGCATTATCTTCTCTAATTGCGCTGCGGATCTGTTTCCTAAGCTATATGCATGTTTACTATCACTGCTCCTGAGTGGCAATGACTTCTCTTACGGAGACTATGTCGAAAGAGGCAAACAAATTACAATGAATACAATTACCAGGGCTGTTAACAATGAACAACACCAGTTGTTAATAAAACCACCCCATATAGGCTCTAGAATAGATTGCTCCAAGGGGAGTCACATCTACATAGAGTCCCGCAGAGACCCCACCCCCGCGGGCAAGTCTGCTCTAGATGATGAAGACTTTCCCGACGGTGTTCTTTGCTCTATAAGTGAGCTTCCGATATGGGGAAGTATTAATCTAGATCCGAGCTCGGGAAGTATTGGGGACTCATCTACAACACGACAAAGTATCTGAGGCTTTGTGGATTACAAAACAGACTCAGCACTGAGAGATGGGCTTAATTTCAATAAGACAACAGCTGAGCAAGATTCTCATAATAGAATATACAGAAATGAAAGCTATTGGTGTTGCAAGTTTGTTAAACCGTGATCAAAGATAACAAGTTTTCTATGACAGAATATGTCAGACGACCTGCAAACGTTTGAAGTATTTACACCGTAAGATCAAATTGAAGAGAAAAGACTGTTACAAGGCAGAAAGAAAAGTCTTACACGCGTACCATGGAAGCGAGAGAGATGTTGACTGAGCAAAATGTCTGGAGCAAGAGATATCTGCCAGTGCCGGCTTTCATTGCTAAACCTGATGGCACAACTGAATCTACCCAGCAAAGGACCTCTAACATTCTCAGAAAAGGATCCAACACAATTGTGTAAATCAATATATCATTTGATAGCAATGGCATATCAGCGATTAGTAAAAGGGTGAACGCACAACTACTAGCGATGGATAATATATTCTACTGCATCGTCAGTCAATTGTTCCGGCATTGTCTTGCTTAGATCTGTATGAAAGAAAACAATCTAAAATCAACAGCTAACAGTCCAGGAGCATGAACAAAGGAGCAGTAACGACGAATGGATGCCAATGAAACATCCATGGGCAGTTTGGAGAGAAAAAAACAAGCTATGGTCACACTTTCTATGCCAGGTTACAGAAGTCAAGAAGGATTGGAGAGCTGTGCATCCGAGAGATGATTCACATACCCTGCATAACGTGTGATATTGATTTGATTGTTAGTGTTTATGCTCCTGTACTTCGAGAATTTATTTCATCTAATTACTGGAGGACCTGTCACATGTGCTCGTCAGAGGCTGCAAAGTTTAGGCTCATGCTCGGCAACTCAGACTTTGAAGGTGAGATGTTCGTCATGCGGATTTTCACGGACCTCTGTAAGATGATTCTCGGCTCTTTACAATGACCGCCCATCAGTCGCCTCTTACCACGCAAGGGATGCTAAGCCTATTCTAACAACCGTGTGACTTTTTAGGAAAAGATGTTTCAAGCTTTCATACCCGAGGATGAGAGGTTAGTACTAGATTCTTCTTCATGCAAGGAAGCAGGTGAACAGGGATTACCCGAAACATGGTAGTAGAGTCGAAACACAGATGCCTCTTCTTCTTGCTTATTCCACCATAGCTTTGTTGAAGAATATTGGAACTGGGTAACAAGCACACTTTGTCCTGTTCATTCATCGACAGTTACAGATGCGAGGGTGGTATTTGTGAAATTTCAGCTACAACAAAGGAATTACTGGAATGGAGGGTTTGCTATCTGTTTTTAAAAACGATTGTTCAGATACTGTATTAATCTTGGTGGGGAGAGTTGTTTAATGGAATTTCTTGCTGATGCCGAGTCCTTTGTTGTAAAGCTATCTTCAGTACCAAGAAATTTATTCAGCATGTCAGCGTGATCTGTCCTTGTTTGACCATGCACAATTAAAATCTGCTCAACCCGTTGATGGCTTATCCTTTACAAATCAGGTGCCCATTATAGACCTGTGGGATTGACTAAGCTCTGAGAAATAAACACTTTCGCTCACCTTATGGAGGGAATGGTGCTTCAGCCGGACTAGGATAGATGAATACAATAGCTCATAATGTGTTGAATACAACATGAAAATCTGCTAGTGCCTGTCTTGTCAAATCAAGGTGCAGTTATAGCACAAAATGGACTCGATGCCACACAAGCGTGTGGATCAAGCATGGCAGAAATCTCTTTATGTTAAATTCAGTAATATTAATATATTGTAACGGTTTCCATAAGTTCTTAATATAAGTGTCTGTATGGCAACCTTAATTAATGCACTACATAAAATTAGTCCATTACTTAAAGTAACATATCATGACAATTGACATTACCTTGTTAGACGTGTCTGTCCTACCTAGATTGACTACGGAATCCGTTTACGTTTATTTCGACGTAAGCTCAAACGGCCGGGTTGACGGTCAGCAAAGATGCTTACTCCATCTTCGTGAACCTGATCCTACCTTCGCTTGTTGCTGTGGGTCCGTTGCCAGCACTCGATTTGTATAGTTTTTTGGATTATGATTTATATGACCAATGTTAACTTCCCTGTTGTATGTATTCAGTAATAAGAAGTTAAATCGAGAAAATGTATTGTTTTGGCCAAATTTATTGACGTCCGCTGTCGATTGTGGTATGGTCCATTATAAAATTTTGGAAGATAAGTACATATTAAGTCTATTATATATACTTAATTCATCTCTTTCCTGTGAAGTTTGAGGGCCATATCACACGAATTAGTGCCTGAAACTTTTCGGCCGCAGCTGATCTCAATAAATTGAAACAAATTGGAAATTGATTGCTGACGTCAAATAGAGGCACGTGTTCTTGACTTACTGTTGGAAACGTACCAAACAAATTTTTCCGTGTTTTCAGCTCTAGTCTTTAATACTATTGAAAAAAAGTTGTGTTAAAATAATTTTGTCATTTTCTAAGTAAATTGGAAAGTATAAGTAAAAATAAGGTATATTGATTTTGCATGGAAGAAACTTGCGACCTCAGTTTATTTGTCGCGCGACTTCGGCAAGCTCGGGTCGTGTAGCCGCCAAAAAACTCGGTCTCATATTTTCCATCAAAGTCTATAAGCTATAATTATTTTAGCTCTTTATCACACTCATTATGAGAAAGATTTTGAATTAATAAAATGACTAGAATACTGTGCCGGAATACCCTTACTTCAATGTCTGCCATTTTTCCCTCACTTCTTTAGGGAAAAAAAAACATTCTTTTCATCCATCAAATAAATAAAGGACATAAATGACTTCGTCGTGTATGGTATGTTTGTTGTAAAAATCATTCATTTCTAGTTATGACGACCTATGATAGGGTTAAAACAAATCCCGGTGGCGGCCATCTTGAAAACTGTTATGGCTGCCATACCGTCTGGTTTCAGAATGTCCAACAAGTGGATCAGGATCCTGGATGCCTGGACAATTAGAAAAAACCAGTTGGACTATTCTAACATGAAATTGGCATCGGGTCCCTTTTTTATGATAGCTACAGATTTTGGCCTCCTGACTAATTAGTTTCCTACAAATTGTGGTGAATTTAAGAGTGGATGGTGTTAAATACGTTATATGTAGCTTTGGAACACTTCTTCTATATTACTTATTAGATCGACTTGAAACTGTACAGTGCTTTTTGGTCATTTGTATATGTGCATCTTGTCCGAACAATTCTTTTGCTAAAAGCTATGATGGATACATTGGCGTGAATTTCAATAGCTTTTGAGCAGTTATTCTGTATAGTGAAAGTCAGTTGGCATTCACCATGCAGGATTTTGCTTCAAGCCTGGATGCTGAAGAGCAGATTGATGATATATTCCTTAACTTAAGCAAGGCATTCGACATGGTTCCCCACCAACGCCTATCTCAAAATTTTCCCACTACGACTTTGCTAAACTGGATTAAAAGCTTCTTCAGTGACCAGCAAGAAAGACTCCTGATTGACAACCACTCATCAGAGCCAGAACTCAGTCCTGGGCCCACTGCTCTATCTTCTGTACATCTGCCGTAGATAGTAAAATCAACTACTAGGCTTTTCGCAGACGACAGTCTATTCTACCGCAGGGTCAGACTGTAATATCTTACAATAAGACCTACCGAAATTAGAGGAGTGGGAACATGATTGGCAGATGTCCTTGAACCTTTCTAACTGCGAGGTATTAATAATGACTCTGAAGCAGAATCGAATTACACCCTGCATGGACACCAGTTAGCCACTGTTAAAAAGCGAAATTGTCTTAAAGTCATCTTATTGGATAAGCTCTGTTGGAATGACCATGTGTATGCAATCACAAAGAAAGTCAAATCCAGCCTCAGTTTTCTCCGGATAAATCTAGCAAGTATACCAACCCAGACCACATCCCGGTGCTACAAAACACTTGTCAGACCAATATTCGAGTATGCCTCACTACGTACTGCCGCAAACAGGCAAGCTACAAGGTGTCCTGCGTAAGGCGGGGACTACAAAAAAACAAGCAGTGCAAGCCAAATGATCCTTGACAGGAAATGACCTTCCTTACAGCAGCGAAGAAAAGAAAGCAAGATTGTGATGATGTACATGATGATGTACGCACTTGTGGACATACCAGTTTTAGCATATCTCAACCCACTCTGCAGCATCACTCGTGGACACTCACTCCAGCTAGCAATTCCATTCTGCAGGACTGGTGTATATCGTTATCCCTTCTTCCCCCCCGGTATCCGACTATGGAGACAGCTTTCAGAGCACCTTGTCACTGCAAAATCCCGAGGCAGAGTTATCAGGTTCAAACTAGAAATTTCGTCACGTCGCCGTTTTAACCTGTTTTTGACGTTTTAACTTTCACTGCAAGACATAGTCACTGTAAATATAGCATTCAGTGCGACAATGCTCCAGAGAGGGCCCTGCACTCAATTGGAAGAAGAAGATAGTTTATCAGAATAATACTTCATTGTCATTTGTAGATATGCATATTGTCAGGACAGACATATCCAATTGTTATCCTAAACGTGATAGCGGATTAAGATCGGTCGAAGATATTACATAATTTGTACTTACTTCTGCAATATTTTCGTACAGTTTACGGTGAATCATAGCTGTTTTTCATGAACAAGAGTAGCATATGTTTGCTTACCTACTAATAATTCAACATAAAGTCATTATTTTGCATCATTTTCAACAATGACAGTGGTTACACCAATTTCGAATATTTTTCTATTTACTCCTTGATGTAAAAGTGCCATTGATTTTATTTCTTGTTGTGCTTTCTCTTCCAAACCATGCAGCACATTAAGGAACGGTAATAATTTTAAACACTTTCAATGTTTGAGAGGTGAGGGATAAATTTGTTTTTAATAAGAACACATTGTATTTTGAACTTAACATTCACATCTTTGTTATTGTATTTTATAGCTATTATTAACATATCTCTTGTATTAACACACATGGATGCAAAAACAATATATGACATATCGCATATGATTAAAAAAAGTTTCAAGACAGTGACATATTCTTTTTTCTTATTTTATTTTAAGAATGTATTTGCTGGATTTTACAACTATCTCTGAATTCGAAGTGGATACCAGGTTCGTACCAGATTTGTTGTCATATAACAAATATTTTCCATCTAGGTAAAACAAATTGAAATGCACCCACATGTACCGTGTACGTAATCACCCTTGATAAAGTTTTATATTTGGTTTTGCACATTTGTGTTGCATGCTTTCAGGGAAGCATCTGAAATTGATACTAGTTTATACACAGGATGAAATTGCACCTTTCAGTGGATTGAAAGGTGATTGAATGGTCACTGAATGATCAGTGAAAGGTACATTTCAGTCACCATTCCGTTACCATCCAGTTCACTGAATGGCATATACATTTGGCTATTCATTCACCTTTCAGTGACCATTCAGTCAAATTTCAGTGACCATTCAGTTACTTTCAGTGACCATTCAGTTCCCTATCTTTGACCATTTATAGAAATTACAGTTACCTTTCAGTGACCATTCATTCCCTTTTCAGTGATCAATCAGTCACATTTCAGTGACCATTTAGTCACCACGGTTTAAACTTCGCACTTGCCCACTCGTCATTTGCTAGTAAAATTTTGTGTGGGCTCCTAAATTTGCAGTCGCACTTGCCTACATGGCAAGTGATTTCTTTGAACATGAACTGGTCTAATTGTATCGAGTTTAGTAATCAGTACCTCTTTATTGACCAGCTTGCGTTTCGGAGTGTTGTTTACAAGCTTAAGGTAGCTGATCTCTACCATCATCATAATAGCTGTTTTTTTTTAAAAATGGATGCAGAAAATATCAATATCAGGGTTATATGTCAATTCATTTTAAATTTAAATGCCTAGTTGAGTGGCTCAGTAAGTTAGCACGTTGCCTTCTGATATGGAGATCGCGAGTTCGATTACCAGCAGGGGTTTTAATTTTTTTTCAAATTCATTTCTACTAAAACTTCATTTTTTTGACAAAATAGGATGAATTTGAATGTTTTCTATCTTCAAAATATTGTTGAACATATCCTCTACTTTTCATCTACATAAAATGTCTCTGGTGTAGCATTTTCCACCTTAACATGGATAGCAACTTCAACAGTCTCATTAACATATATGTATGTCTCATAATCTAGGTATTTATTACTTGTATAATGATTCATCACATGTGGGCTAGCATGTTTTGTTGTGCGCTACCAAAAATGACATCAGGAACCCACATGGCTCTAGGAAATTTTATTTAAGTTTAAACCCTGCTCACCTTTCAGTGACCGTTCAGTGACCTTTCAGCGACCATTCAGTCACCTTTCAG
>CAJDSM010045539.1:0-12397 GCA_903981925.1 Ostrea lurida
AGGTATTTCAATTTCTCTACAACATTCTGCACTTTTCCGTTTATATAAGGGAAACCCACCCTCGTGTGATCTTGTTTGCTCAGATCTATTGATCTAATTACACGAATTTTATTCCCTTGGTAAATATTAAATCTGGTAAACTACACGTATTTGATACTGAAGAAGTTTATATTTTCTATAAAACATTATCCATATTTCAAAAAACAACAATTAAATGGTGGGAAATAAAGCTCTTTCCAATAGCTGATTTATATTATTGTACAATGTACATGTTGTCTATTCATGAAAAGTTAAAATAACGAAATAGTGACCAACTTCTTATTAAAATCCTATACGGAATACACAATTACCAAATGTACATGTATACGTTACCTTGATAAATTGTTGCGGGAAACAACGCTAACCATGGAGCTTATACCAGGTTTGGAATCAGCTGCTAGGTGCCTAGGAAGCGCAAGCATCCCTGTCGACCGGTTTCACACTCGCAAGCATTATTACATGCAATGAATTTCCCAGATATCCCACAATTCTAATTATATATAATTATTAATGCCAGGTATAGTTTTAGGTTTTTGTTCGGGTTTTTTTTGTTGTTTTTTTTTTTTTTTTTTTTTTTTTGTGTTTTTTTTTTTTTTTTTTTATTCTATTTCTTTTTGTCAACTTGTCAAAAAATTATAACAGCCAGTTTTCATGCAATGTCCAGCACAATGATGCGGAGTTTTTGATGAGACCATATTACTACTTCTTTGTACGTCTGATAAAAATCTAACCCCAAAAAAAAAAAAAAAAAAAAAAATATGGCAACATTCCAATTAAATCTGAGAGTGAAAAAAGGCGTTTTCCAATAGAACATGATGAATATATATTGTAAGATTTCTCCATTATGATCATGAATTATTGACTTCTTTGAATAAATGTTTTGCTTTATGAAGAAAAGAAATTCTACAACAAAAGATTGCAAAATGTGTGAATTTTACTCTGTCAACCGCGATTTTTTGCACCGTAAAGCTGTTTTAATTATTCTGATAAGGTAAATGTGACCTTGGCAGGTAATGTACCTTTAAGCTGAAATTAATAGTTTTTTTCCCCCTTCTTTGAACCCGCAATAGTGCAAGTGTGGAGTTAGTTTATACACACAGAACTTCCCTGTTTGATAAGTAAAGCCATGCATTGCGAACTATATATGAATCCATGTAACTACTGCAGTATTGTCTTGTTCTATGTACAGGTAGTTTGCATTGATCAGATACCGACATGGATTGGTGTCGCATGTAATTGATTGATTGTTTTACGTCCCGTCGAGAATTTTTTATTCATATCAAAATGTCACCAGGTGTAAGTGAAGTACCACAAATTTAAACCCATGCTTAGCGCTCGAAGCCGTAGCAGGAAAGTTCTTTAGCGTGTCAAGGCCTGCCGTGACTCGGGCCCTCGGTTTTTACGTCATATCCGAACGACCCTTGCATGATTCTCGATTTTAAATACCGAGTGTTTGGCGAGGGAGCAATCACTACCCATTTTCACGTCTGAGGTTTGACGCGGTCATGCCACGAGTGGAGCTCGAACTCACGACCTCCCGGTTGCGAGGCGAACGCTCTAACCACTGAGGTAATGCGACAACAGATATCAAATTCAATATTTTACTTAAATAATTTTCCCCTCAAACTGTATCGACGAAGTGCCACTTTAGACCTACTTATGGCGCCAAGGGTCGTGGCAATAAGAGTACCAGGGTCGTGGCAATAAGAGTACCAGGGTCGTGGCAATAAGAGTTATATATATAACGTGCGTCTGCTGCGAAATGAGAATTCCGTTTTTAAGGTCTCATTAGATAAACAAAAGAAATAATATTAGATAAACAAGTAGACGTACAGTGTATCTCATTTTCTTATTTCAAGTGTTTATGTCGGCGATCGAGGCACGAGCAGGGTCGAACCAACGGTTTTCCAGTTACGAAGCGAACTCTGAAACCATCGAACCACCGCGACTGGTAATATGACATTAAAGTATCTAATAGGCGAGGCGTCCTAATATGAAAATCTATCGTGTACTTACTCACTGTTGATGCATTCTTAGTCTGAAATGTTTAGAATATATAACATCACATTCCTTTGTTTTCCCCCAAAATGTAAATAAATATTAAAAGCGATACAATATTCTTGAATTGTATGTTTGATAGCTAAGAAAATTCGAGAGCCAAGTGACGAGTATGGTAGGTGGAATTCTGTACTCACCGATTGCGATCGAACAGCATTGAGGCAACAGAACAAAAATATCGACCATAGTCTCCGTGTTTCCATTTCTAACTTTTCACAGCAACCAGTGAGTAAACTATTCTAATCAACAATCTTACATACATGTATATAATACTAGTTGGCCACAGACGTACATGTATGTAAATTATCTTTCATTAACTTCAACCCACACTGGGAGCGTGATACAAGCTTTATGGTAGAGCATGCAGTTGTCAAATCTTGCATTTATAATCAACAGAACAAAATTGGAATTTGCAACAATTGAGATTTCCAATTTCTTGAAATTAAACGTAACATTAATTTCGTGTTCACTCCATCAGAATCCACCCATTAAGTAAATACACCTGCAAAATATATTTTCGAAAAAAAGTAGGCCCATATGAAGGGTGAAAATCGGCCCTGTGAAATGTTCAAAATTAAAGTGAAGTTACAACAAATTATTTTCGGCGCAAATAATAGTCTATGCATGATAGTTTATCAGGATGGTAAAATCTTGGACCTGAGATCCCACTGTCCCAAACATCACGAAATACAAGAATTTGCTTAAAATCACCACATTTCTGTGATAAAATCAGGTATGGGGTAATCGAAATCGAGTAATCCCTCGATTGTAATCATTACTTTTTAAAAAGTACATAATTGACAGTAATCTGTAGTTGACGCTTTTTTAATTACTTATAATCGTAAAATCAGGTACAGCTAAATTCTGTGGCGTAATTATAATTACTTTTTCAATTACATTCAATTACTCTACTCTAAGATATTGTCATTTGTCATTTTGTTAAGTTGGAAATATAGTTTAAAATCAATATTGATTCATTTCGTTTTCCAGTTTTTGTTAAAGTATTAGATTATTAATCGATTACATCCTCCTAAGTAATCGATTGTAATCGATTACGGGAGAAAAAAAATACTGTAATCGATTAATAATCGATTACACAAAACCTCTCCAAGTAATAAATTATTAATCAAGAATTGCAAACTTAATTTACACGTATAATTGGTATATTCAGAGTACTGTTCGTGCTTTAGTTGGAACTTTAAGATACTTGGGGCATTTGCACACATTGAGGCACAATCAAAGCTATATATTCGGCTATTTCCGTAACCGGTTACGGAAAATGACGAGCGTGATCCGATTGATTGAGGCACCGTTACGACCTACATCTGTGACGTCATGCAATTACCACGTCACAATGGTATCGAAGTATTACATTCTTCCGACTGCTTATGCTTACAGCACGTATTCTAAGCGTTAGAGGACCATATTTCACAAAGGTAACTTATTTATCTAAATATTTTTTTTTTATATATATATTTAGGATCGAAGACGATCTTCAAAAAAATGTATGCATGTACTGGTCAGGGAATGTTACGTACCTGAAGACTTTAGATTTTTGGTTATTTCAAAACATTCTCACATTTCTTGATAGAGTCTTTATACATGCACATATGCTTTGAAAGTAACAACAGCAACAAAATAATACATGTAATCGATTAAAAACCAAAATATAAAATAATTCACATTTGAAAAGTCGATATATTTCTTGCCAATAAAAAAAAATGTTTTTCTGGTCTAAAAATTCATGCTGACATAAATTATCAATTTATTTTGATCTTATCTGCTAATTCTTGGAATGTACATTCATCGTAATGAATACTGAGTACTCAGAGATTAGGATTAATAGCTAGTTTTTTTTATATTAAATTGATAATAAAAGTTAGTAATTGAAAAATAAATAAATAGATGCATGTACATAACCGTGAGGTCCACGGCCTTACGTTTGGTGGTCTTGAGTACCATATGGACATGTACATTGTATCCCATTGGTAGGGAGCCTCATATTTGCATTTAAACCTTTCCTGCACAACTGTATATGATCTTTTTAAATATACAAAAAACTCTCCTTCAAAGAGTGAAGTTTGAAGCAATTTTAGAGGAAGTTTGAAGGCAATTTAAAATTTAGTCCTTGCCCCCCCCCCCCCCCCCCCCCCCCCCCCTTGCTCTGATGAACTAATGTCTTTTATCTGTTTTATTAGGATATTTCCGCTGCTGAGGTAGAGGGGAAAATTCTAATGTTTAATACGTTTTCACTTATACATGATTATATAGCATTTTGGCCCCGCCCAAATCTAACTCTGAACCCTGCATTTCACAATCCAAAGTACAGTACATGTAGATTTAGACCTCATGTACTTACCACGTACTATTAGCTATATAGGGAAGTAAAGAAAATGATTGTTTCTGAGTTGTAACTATGATATTATGCCCTTATTGCCCCCCCCCCCCCCCCCCCCCCCATTGGCCACACTTCAGTCCTAAAGTTTTTACCCAGGGACCATAATCTTCACTACTTTGCAGTGGCGGATCCAGGATTTGTCGAAAGGGGGGGGGGGCGGTCCGTTGAAAAAGGAGTCAATAAGCTTAAGGTCTGCGGTGAAGCCAAAAGCGGGGGGCCCAGGGGCGAAGCCCCGGAAGCTCTCGGGGTTTAGAGCTTTTTAAAGTTACTTTTTGAGGTTAATTTTAGCTATATGTCTATACATAATAATTAAGTTGGTCACCAAAAGGGGGGCCCGGGCCCCCTGGGCACCCCTCTAAATCGCCACTTGCTACTTGGGTAAATTATCTATGCATCAAAGCCATTATGACAATTAGTCAATCTCCACAATTGTTAGATTTATCAATCATTCAAGATTCAAGACCACAACTTACGGCATGATTCTAAGATGTTTGAGCGCGACTGATGACCGATTATAACGATCATCAAATTTAAAAATAAACTTTTTATTAAGTACTACCAAATTTACACTTTACGATATAGGCTAGATGTAGTCAGTAAGTGTTCGTCTTTTAGTCAGAGCTCTTTAGGATGCTTTAAGCGTTAAGCCTATTACGATTTACTTCTGTGACGTCATGCAAAATACTAACGTCACAATGGTATCGAAGTATTACATTCTTGCCGACTGCTTATGCTTACAGCACGTATTCTAAGTGTTAGAGGACCGCTATATTCACAAAGGTAACTTATTTAAGTTATTGAATGCTCTTTGATAGTTCTATTCCATTTAGTGAGATTATTTTATTGTTTTAAAAAATACTATAAATGAAAATAAACAATAAACTAGGGCCTTTCATTTTATTTTGAGAAGTGGAGTAAAAATGTAAAAAGATTTTTGGTCAAAAATTCACACAAGTTTGCGTCGAAAGTTATTAAGAAATTTGATATTTAAAAATATCGATGTCTTTCTTTGCTTTTTATTACATGTAATTGTTTACGGTATTTTTCCGGATCTATTATATAATTTTTGTTGACATATTTTGTTTTTATTATTAGACAGATTTCATCTGTAAATTTTTGTAATCACCGTTCATTACTAATTACACGTAATTGTATATGAGAACTTATGATTACTATTTTTTCTTATATTAAATAAATACTACGTTTGAAAATAAGAATAACTGAAACAAATATCAAGGATATAAAATGAACTTGTTCTGCGATAATGCGGTGCATGACTTTATTTCTCAATATGTGCAGATCGAAATGTTATATACATGTAGACCCAAAATATATACTATATATATACGCATATAAATCACACAGCTATACGTTAAAGGGGCATGTACACGTTTTGAACTAAAAAATGTTCATTCTTAAATTGCCAATTTTGATGTTTTGAAATGCTTTAATCAAGTTATTTCTAGTGGTCAGCAAAAATTTGAGTCAGTACTTGAGTTATAAGTAAATACAGCGGTCACAAATCTTCGCAATGTAAACAAGGTTCAAGCCTTGTTATGTTTACAAAAAGATTGCTTCATAGAAAATATCATGTTTAAATAACAAAATGAGATGTGAGAAACACTAGACACTGTTTAATTGTGCTTAGAATGAACTTAACCTTTAACTGTATGACCAACGCTGAATGCAGTGTTCATGGAGTACTATACATGGGAAATGATTGCATAGTTTAATTTCGCTATGTTTGCGGTCGGGGATTTTCCGCGGAATTTAAAAACAACCGCAATCCTTTTGCAACTGTGACCAATGCATAATAGTTTTACATAAAATTGATTCTGCGAAATTAAAACCACCGTAATTAGACCAATTGAAAAACCGCCAACTTTTAGCACCGCTAAATTAAAACCACTTACAGTATTTGTGATAAATGCACCGATTACCCTATCAAGTAACCTGTGGCCATCTAAAAGAGGGGATGAGGGAGTATTATATTGATTGCACCCCCCCCACCCCGATTCCAGATGGATATTTGTAACAAAGATGGCAAAATTTGATATTTCAGGGTTTCCAACAGTTTTGTGGAAAAGGTACAAATTTACCCCACCCCCTTTATTTAAATTTTCTGAATTTCGCCACAAACCTTTATATGGTTTACAATCTGCTACGATTTATTAATTGTGCGCTGTATCATATGTAAAGGCAAAGATAACGAACAGTGATCAATCTCGCAAGTCCCCAATAAAATACAAAAACAAGAGTTGGGCAATCACGGACCCCTGGACACACCAGAGGTGGATCAGTGCCTAGGAGGAGTAAGCATCCCCTGTTACCGGTCAACCCCGCCATGAGCCCATAGTCTTGATCAGGTAAACGGAACAATCCGTAGTCAAATCAATGTGTGAAAAACGCTTAACAATGGCTATGAAACACAAAGACAGATTTGACTCAATGATAGGTCATATTGGTAAACTAAAATTGTTATAAACGACCATAGAATTTACGAAATGCTGCCTTTAAACGGACTGTTGAAACCCCTGCAACAACAACTTGTCTGTAAGTAGCTTGCCTCGATTTAAAAACTGATCATACGCAGAACAAGCTCTGTTCGTATCGAATAAGTTGAGAGACATAAAACACCATATGCAGGCGATGATGGAATATTGCTACATAGATATGGAAAGTTGACGATGGAGAAGCTGAAATCGTCCGTTTGTCATAAAGTTGAGTAGTAAGTTTGCCGTTAATGTCCATATTCAATAAAATATCCAAGTATGAAGCAGACATGGAAGACTGTGTGGGTTCCTTTATTTCTAGTCGTTGGGATATATTGAATCAACATATGAATGGAAATCATATTATTGATAGATAAAACATCGTCAATATATCGAAATGTTAAATTAAAGGCCACCGCTAGAGATTTCTCTTTTCATGTAGAAGCTTTGAATGAATTCTGCCTCATAAGAATATAAAAATAGGTCTGCTAATAAAGGAGCACAATTAGTGCCCATTGAATTCCAACAGACTGTTGGAAGACCTGATTGCCAAAACTAACAAGATATTGTCAATGAGGAACTCCAGCATTGCTTTAATATCAACTTCAGAGTACTTGTGTGTAGAATCGGAGTGGAGTTAAACAAAATAATTTTTTGAATGGCTTATCACTATTTCCTTTCCATTTTTGTTAAAGAAGCAGCTGTCTATAAGTTACAAAGCTTTCTTTTAATTTATCGTGCGGGATGGTCGTGTAAAGTGTTTGAAAAGTATGCGAAATAATTCAATTACTGATCTATTTACAGCAAACAATGTATCAACTTCGAGCGCGAGCGAGAGATGATGCAAGAATTTGTCAGAATAGTACAACGAAGTATCCCGCTGACATCACAAAGTCACAGAGTTTAAAGATGTCTGACATACTTTCTCCTGCTGATCTTTACATGTCAGGGGCGCATCAAAGTTTCTATATCAATGGACATCGCATCGACACAGGAGTAAGCAAAGTATTATTCACGCAGTGTGCATTCAATCAGTTTCAAAAGGAACAAAAAGAAAAAATTCAAAAAGCCAAACCACTTTATCATCATCGGAAATATTTTATTCATCTTAACATTTATAATATGACTTTCTTTTACAGTCGACAGATTTCATCAAAAGACCGCATTTAAACCGCGAAAAGTGCGAGCCACGAATGCTTGACCCAAAAATGCACACTAGTTCATCATATCCCCAGCAAGATGACTGCACACCATCCAAACACAGAAAAAGCGTCCCAGCAAGAAGGTTGTCAAGCACGTACTCATCTCAGACACCCCCGGAAAACATTCTACCAGGTACAACACATTCTAATATGAGTTTAATTTCAGAAATGAAAATAATCTTATCTGTTTTGATGTGATTTCTTTACCTTGAGATTTTTTTTTCTTTACAGCACTTGACATAAAGTCGGTGTCTACGGTGAGGTCTTCCGCAATTACCAAAGACGCTTCTCATTCAGCAAATCAAGCAAAAACATCTGTTGCACCACTGTATGTGTCCAAAGCAGACGACAACACCTTGCCGTCATTGATGATAAACCCAATTAACAACATCAATAACAACAAAGTTCCACTTTACGTTTTGCCAAAAGATAATGAATCTGACCGCACTGCACTTAGAAAGATAGAACCAGAAGCCGTGAAGGGAACTAAATCATACGCTGAAGCTGTAGAATTTGAACATATTGATAATTTCTTTTTGAAAGGCATTGCAAGGGTTATAGAATCAAGGAATGTTCCACCTGGAGTGGCTTCGCAAACATCTCAAAGAAATAGCCGTACGTCTTTACCAACTTTGAAAAATCACGGAAAGGTGGTTTCCAAAAGCAGACCAACTTGTCCGCCATTGGCAGAGAATGTTGACGATAAAGATGGCAAAAGACATATCAGTAAAGATAGTTTGGACATCCAAACTACCAAAGTATCCCCATCGAGGACACTACCAACTAAGCAGCATTTGTCGCCAACAAGTAGTCATGTGACCTTGACAACTTTACCACCTATTGGAAGAACAACTAAAATGAGAGACAACTCTCCTCAAGGTGTGGTTCCCTCCAGTAGCTCAAAATGCGAACCAAACAAACCAAGAGTGCAAGAGTTGTTATCCAGGTAAATTGTTTTCTTGGTCGAATATTGTGTATTACAAAATGTATTGATTTTACATACATCTATCTATATGTCTATTGATCGATCTATCTATATGNATGTATTGATTTTACATACATCTATCTATATATCTATTGATCAATCTATCGATATATTCTATACATTTCAGAAAAGATACACGACATGCAAAAGAACACAATACCGATTATCTTCTGCATACGTCTATTAGAAATAAGACAACAGATAGGGATGCTCACCCAAAGGTGCTTCATCCACTACAAGTGTTCCGAGGTAACTCATAAAAGTATAATTGATTGTCCAGTGCCTTTGTGAAAAGCTTCTAGTACTAGTGCATTTTATAAGCAAATGCATTATCACTTGATTTTTTCCATTTGTCATTCTAGAATTAAATATACCAAAAGCACTTTCCAACATTTGCTATCAGCCAAATACGGATCAAAGATATGATCGCTGGACTAGAACGAAAAGGCGAAGGATGTCGATGTCGCCGAGTCATTCTTCTGACGAGGAGGACCAGGAAGCCATTAAAGCTTTCCACAATTCAATCCTCCGCAGAAAACAAAAGGCAGTCGAGGATGCAGCATCTAAGATTAGAATATCCTCCTATGGTGGTCAGTCTGAAGGCTGTAAATCTGAACCTTCTGCAGAATCTTCCAAAAGTCGTCATCATAAAAATAAAGGGTTTTCTTCAAAAGCATCCCGACCTAGGCCAGTTATGGGGGAAGCCTGCGAAAATCCTGGTTTCAGTTTTGAAGGTAGTTGTCTACTCATCCTCCCATAGTATATGTTTATTAGTTTGTTTTACATTTCGTCGACAATTTTTCACTCATATTGAGATACTGGTATCCCTATAGTAAATTAATTTTATGTAAAGATAAAAAAACCAAAAATATTAAATCAACAACAGTCCATTAATTATATTTGTGTCAATTTGATACAGGTGCAGCGGGTGCTAAACCCATTCCATGCAAGGAGAACATCCTTTTACCAGCCTTGCACAAACCTCCTCACAAGGGGAGAACACTTGACAAAGGAAAGATCGATGTCCATCCGATTTCTCAGGAAGAATTGAAACTGCATGGATCGCATCTACTTCCTTCTAGTGAGCGACCAGGATCGCTTAATAATGCCCGTGCACCGAAAAGGTATCCATCCCAAACTTTACAAAACATGCAATCGTACTTCCGTATCATTCCAAAATTTCACCTCTCAATTATTACAACCCTTCTTTTAACATTTACAACTTTTAACATTCACAACAGCCTTCCCCATGATTCAATGGTCAGAGATACATTAGTTAAAACGAGCTGGTCCACTGACTACAAGATAAAACCCGCTATGATGGGGTATGACTTCAAGAACGAGAGCACTGTTGGTGAACACACAGAGAAACACAGAAAAAATGCAGCACTGAAGCAGAAGTCTGGAATGATGATGGAATCTGGTTCCCGTAAGTTTGTGATTCATGTAATTCAAAAGCAATGCCTACTAAGTCAAAAATGTAATTAATTAAATCGTATTCGCATCTAAATAAAGGAAACGGGTGATTTTAAGTCAAAATCTGGAGAGAATATAGAACCTGGTTCACCTATATTTTCAAGTTCATGCAACACCAAGGTACAGGTAGTATCATCTGCTCGTCCTTTTACGATTCAATCATGTAGACACGTGACCATCCGTAGGTGAAGTCCCTTAATTTAGATTACTATATGACGCTCAAGGCTGTGAAGCAGTGAGGGTTTTTTATCGAGTCAAAACCTTCTTAAATTTTAATCTGCAGCGCCGGGATCGAACCCGGGCCTTTTTTGTGATGGCCAAACAACATATGTCAAAGTTTAGACAAATTATAGAACCAGACGACATCCAAGTCAAAGTCTTGAAAGATAATAGAACCAAACAATATCGAAGTCAAAGTTAAGACATATTATAGAAACAAACGATATTTAAGTAAACATCTCGTACAGATTAAAGAACCTGGTTCATGCAGGTCTGTTGTAATACTGTCGCCCTATGCCTGGAATATGTACTTACAAAATGTAACTACATGTAAACAAATAAGAAAGTAGTAAAATATGTGTAACTTTTCATTCTTTATGATAATTACTTTAAAAATCTTGCTTGAAATCAAATAATATCATGGATGTGTCATTTATATGTAATTGCACACAGTAATATAAATTATATTTTGCTAGATGTGTGCCACAACCTTTCCTCGAATCCAAAGACCAGAGTGCAGACCTCACCATCCATTGTTTCACTGACTCCTATAATGTACAAACCACCGCTTACTTCTCCATTCACCTTCTCCATGTTTGAACTACCAAGAGAACATGAGGACAACAATGCCACAATGGAGAAGAAAGCATCTGTACTCAAGAAAAAGATCAAGAAGAATAAATAATTTGTTTTACCAAAGCTTTTATGTTGCAATATACATGTATAGAAGTTTCATGTTCTTTGGAATTCCATTTCCTACTGAGATTTAGTATACTAATTCTCAAGAATAATTGCTATTCATGCTTTTTTCTTACATGTGTATATTGTGGTAAAATATATGTTTATTTCTTGTAATTCGTATACTCTCACGACTCAGATTTAATGTGATACTTCTGTATACTGTTATATGGTGATAAGCTTACGCCTGTCCATTTTGTCCAATTTCACTTCAAACTGCACTTGGTTTCAACTGGTGTGTTAAATTTCCCATGCTCATTTAGAAATATACAGCTTGTATTTAGCAAGCTGAATTAAAAACTATATTTAACACACATTGGGTGTTGTTTTATGGTATAACAAGGTTTAGGGTTTAGAAAGAGGAAACATAAAACAGTGATAAAGAAACTACAATTTCTTCTTTTCCAGTACAGAGTTCCACATAAACATTTATATGAAATAGTGAAGATTAAGAACAGTGAACTATCTCATAAATCCTACAATGGCTTCAAAATCATAGCAAGCCTAACACAAACCCCTGTAAATACCAATCGGGATCAGATGCTTAGAACAGTATGACATTTAACTTCGGACATGACAAAGTCCAGACTTTTTGCTACCCTTTTTATCAAAGATACAGAAAACAAATTCAGTGTATCTGGTGGGATTTTTTTGCAGTATCTTCTAGTTCAAAGCTTAAGTTACTACAACTTGTACATTAAGAGATATAAGGTCCTAAAGATAAAAATCCTGTAGGAGAATAAGGGGATTTTTTATCCTATCATTATCCTATGGGAGAAAAAAATCCCTA
>CAJDSM010045542.1:16117-31190 GCA_903981925.1 Ostrea lurida
CTGATGGTTATGAATGATGCGTTAGTTAGATGTCTAGCTTTTGGCGTATAAACCGTATAATATAAAGGACGAAAACAAAAAGACAGACTCTTATTTGTACTTACATAAACACAACCTCTAATTCGTGTAAAGATGTGTATTTTTGTTTTATGCCCAAGATATGGTCACAAATGGAAAAGTCAAACTATAACGGTTAGAACGCAGACAACCTAGTACCAGGTCGGGCATCATACGGGAATCAGCTTGATGACGTCAGGTTTCTCCTGCCAACTGGTACTATGTAAGACAGAAGGCTTACAACTTCAGGTGGCCGTAGTACTGTATTTCAAGTTTGGAAAAAGCTAGAAACGAAGTTGTCAAGGTTAGTTAAAATCTCCAGGTTCAAATTCAAAATTATTGAGGCACAGATCCTCCAGGAAAAGTGTATGTGGTTAGTACGTGTGGAACCGGGGGAACTAGTTGGAGGGCAGGCACCCTAGTCATGTACTCTGTCAGATGAGATACAATGTGAAACCCACATGCGAGAAACTGGGCTTACCAGGATACGATAGAAGTGAGTTTTCCGTATTATGTCTTCCTGTACTGCACTGTATTTATGCTGTGCACGACTGACGATTATATAAGGGCTCCAAATATGATATAAAGTGTGGCGATGTTTAATCTTCGCTTATACATAGTTCAGACAGATGTATTAAAAGTCTTTAAAAATTGGTAGAAACGTGTCTTTTGCAGGTATAGTTCTGTTGTATTTTAATAAATTGTGTCACTATTCGGGAAATATGAATATCGTAATTCACGTATATATAATCACCATGAAAACGCCCTAACGAAAGGATGGAACATTAAACGTGTGGTACTATACCTGTGATTGGCTGTGCATCCGATCACAACAAAGATGCTGAGTTTCTCATGACAAATATCTCGTTACTCTCTGATAGTCAGGTGCTGTCCAACATTCTGTCGGAACTTCCCATAGTCTACAGATTATTCCCTGCTATGTTGATTAAGCTTATCACTCTCCTGTATGACACCTAGGAAAATATCCGAAATGTACACATGAGAACAATTTATCAAAAGTTGATTCAGCTAGGCCAGGCATTAAATATCTTCATGCTGCTAAGAGTCAACACCTACGTAGCTTCCTATATTCTCAACTAAAGCTTCTCTGGATCTACTGGTGGTCTCTCTCCTTAAAAAAGAAATTCATGTGTTTGTTGTACTTTTTTGCATTGAGTCCTGTGGGTAATATGTTGTGATTGTGTTTCCTCTCTAGTTGTTGAGGTTGGATATATGTCAGACGTGATGGATATACTTAGAGAAATGGGTTTTGGTTACAAATTTTTTCTCATGCTTCAAATATGCCGTGGAAGAACGGCCCGGCAACTTTTGTCAGCAGAATGATAGATCCCCCCAACGCATCCCCGACCATGAATCTACTGTGGAAAGGATCTTATTCTGTCATTTATGGAAGTCAAAATTGGTGTCGCTTAGCTTTTTATGCTTCTTTGATAAACGATACATGATTTCTCGCATCATATTTATAGACGTATCGTTAGTCCAAAATTTTGATTTACGAAACTTTTACAAACTGCCTAGATATAGAGACCCCATCTGTACAGTAATTCCATCCACGTCCAGTTATTCGTCTTTCGCAACTTAGTGCCAGCTGAGGAAGTGAGTACTTTGTAGAGGGTCGAGAATAAGATGATAGTAGTTGAAGAAAATGAACGGTCCTGGATTATTGTATTTTGATGTTGTGAAGAACTCAACGCAAGAGCTCGAGAATTTATACGTTGGTATATTGGCAGACTGTCAATCTTTTGTAGTTCAGTCATCGAAGCTGCAGAATTATGTACGGAGAAAGCTGTTATCGTGGATAAGTAAACAAAAAACTCTGCCGTGTCCTTCATACTGTACATTATAGGAATATAGATAGTGATGTGCTTATACCAAATTAACAACTCATTCATTTTCACAATTATGTCCATTTGATACTACTCCCGCAGAACTACGACATAAGACCACACCACTAGATTGACTATCACTGCGCATTCATATTGGACCAATCGTCACCTTTACTACTGTAAATTTATGTAATACCTAAGTCGGCAGACCTGAGTATACGGGTCGCTGGTGCTATTCTGACTAGCTACATGATAGTGCGATGAGCCTTGCTGAACATATTACGTTGCTATCTGCTCAACCTGTTCCTTTCTTTGTGGTAGCCTCATTATACTCAACTATCGACCTGGCTTAGTGGTGTTGTATTATCGTCATCCATTGATTCGATTACGCCGAACTGAGCATGCTAATCGCGGATGTATCCGCGAGACTTTTTAAAGCTGAGGCTCAACTTACTTAACTACATAAAGGTTATGCTGGCAGGGTTATAACGACGATTCTCGTTTAAAGTCAATTACATTTTTCGCACAAGAATTCTACGGTCGCTGATAGACTATGACCGTTGTTTGCGATCTACAAAATTATTCACTAAGATCATTATGTTTGACTGATTTGTTTTCATACCTTGTGTATGACTGGTCATTTTCTTTCCTAACTTAGATTTGTACTCACGGGTAATCCCGTTTACCTTGTTTCGACTAAGGGCTCACGGCGGGTGTGACCGGGTCAGCAGAGGATGCTAACTCTCCATGGCACACTGATCCTCCTTCGCTTTTGTCGGAGGTCCGTGTTGCCCTACACTCATTTTGTATATGTTTTTTGGGATAATGATACGTTAACACATTGTTAGGGACTTCGCCTTTTTGTATCTATGTGTAATTTCTGTCACAAAGATTATAGCAAGGACGATAGGGCAAGTACTTGAACCATTAGCCAGTATGGAATACTAACGTCTATGAAGAGAATCGCTCACAATCCGTTAATTAAACGTATATGTCGCAATAAACGTTCGTCCATCCGTATCCTTCCTGTTGCCATAGATCAGTAAACCAGTGAATCAAAGATAGGAGAATAGTGGGAGAGGATGTCTCTCGCTCTCGTTGGACAAGGCTTGTAACGTCAATTATATGTTGTAAGGTTTCAATTATAAACGAACTTCTACAACCCATTGGAATTTGAACGGATCAGGGATAAAATGCTCTTTGTGGTTATTTTAAGCATACTGCTTACAGTGGTTAGAAAGTAAAAAAAAAGCTTCTTGCTTGTCGCGCCCTTCAACAGGGACCGGTGATAGAATATATCGACGCGTTTCATCTACGGTCTAATAATGCTCAGTTCTAAGTGTCAACATTTTGATTTGATTATATCCCAGTGGAACTCCATTAGATGAAAACGCACAACAAGTACTTCTGCTCTCAATAGATTTCCGCTAGAATTATGTGTTAACAAGCAAACCTCAACAATTCATACTTGAGAATGATTTTCTTCGATGAATCGGTGATAAACCTTGCTCCCATTGATGATAGTACATAGCAATATCTCTCATATTAGTCTCCACCCTATATTATTGTGTGGTCTGCAGTAACTGCAATGTGCAATACGAAAGGCGATATCTGCTGCGTATGATCAGTCTTTCCAATGAGATAGGCTACTGGGCAATACGCGTTGGATGTTACATCAGGTTTTCATAAGTCCAGTTTAAATTCAATTTTAATATCAAGTGTTGACCTTCATCATTACTAAGTTTTAATTACGGAATTACTCCATTTTACTGAGTAAAGATAGATAATGTGCGCGTGAACCGGACAACAGGGGGGTGCCTTATTCCTTCAGATGGCACTCTGGACTTCCACCTCTCGGGATGTCCGTGTTTGCCCTATTTTTATTTGCATTCTTTATCGCTCCATTTTCGTCTTTCAAGTACACCTCTATACGAAAATCGTTACATTTATAACTGCATTCTAAAAAAATGTTATCTCCACTATTACGATGATTTAGACTTCCCCTTATTTGTGATAGATTTTGGCCTTTCATACATCTATGTTTTTTCAATTCATAAAGGACTTTAAAACATCTATCGTAATAACTGTTCTAAAACAAAAGTTTTCACTAATACATGATTATAATTTCCCCCTTTTAATGGTATACACTTTGCGCGCTTTTCATAATCCAGTTTTTTTATTTTATTCAATTTCATAAAGGATTCTTAAAAACTTTTATAAGTAATTTGTAAACCAGATATGAAAAGAATGAAGATGAACTGAACATGGACAAATCTCATGAATCTATGCAATTGATATCTATGCATTGGGGGCTTTTCTTAACTGTAGATTGAAAAGTCGGAAAGAAATATCTATTTATAATTGGGTTATAAACGTGACAGCGCTTTGCCGCTCGTCGCTTTCTCAATTGGTTTGGTTTAGGATAAACAAGACCGTAGAGGTGAACTAGTTGCTTGAGGCAGAAAAAGTTTAAGTGATGGTCACCAAAACATTCTTGGCTGGCCTGAAGTTGTTCAACAAGGCTTCGGAAAACATTACCTGGCGGGATGTGGAAGTGAACTGCATACGATCACTACTCTCTCGTCTCGTTCCGTGACTATGCAAAATAAAACATATAACACCCAATTCAGTATAATCAATACTCAAACTTGTATGAATTTGAAGTTATTAACTTACATCAGAATAGAACGTAGTTGATATATTCAAAAGAATTGTGCACAATAATCCATATAATGAAAGGATAGGCAGAATTGGACGCCTGCATCTTATGATGTACTCCAGGATATTCCCACAGTGATTCACAGGACGCCCTCTGATCGGTCTTAGACAAAACTTGTCGCTCAGTTTGATGGTTACTCGCATACTAATAGTACTGGCTGATGGACCTACAACCGGAAAATGGCGTTTTGTGCATGGCACCGTTTCCGGCTAAGAAATTAGCATTGTAGAAAATGATCTTAGAAACCTCAAAATGCAAGCTCGTTTTATGGTGGTACATTGTATATGAAATAGTTTGAGGTATAAAGAAATAGTGATCAACCCTTACATGTAAGAGACCAAAAACAAGATAGGAGTTGGCAAACACGGACCCCATGGATACTACCAGGCGTGGATAAGGCGCCTTGGTTTGGTAAACAGTCCTCGAACAGATCACCACACGCCGTTTGGCCCATTGTCTTATATCAGCGTAAACGGAATAATCCGTAGTCAAAATTCAATGATATATAAGATACGGCTTACTTGAAGGTGAGGAAGGGTATTTACATCTGGCAAACAGGAACATACTAGTAAAATTAAAGATATCTATAGCAATAATAAATTATATCTAGATAGAGTATATGTCAAGAAAATATGGGGATGTGAATTCAAAAGTATTCCCGCGGTGCTGGTTAATTTGTCATGTATAGAAGAGATTATTATCCATCGGTTTCTCGCATAACATAGCTATATTTGCAAAATAGTTGAAACCTCTATTGAGTCCGGTTTTATCGCTCCAGCAAGGATTAAATGATACTGTTCTCACAAGAAGGCAGCTTGTATTACATTATGAAATTTTCTTCAAGGGTATTTTGTAAAAATATCAAAATGATAGTTCCTTTGGTCATCCTAACTATGCACTGTATTTAACAAAACCAATGATAAGACTTGATGTATATCCGCAAGACTTCAGCTACCGAATACAGTGTATTTTCTAATCATTTAGAGGACTTGAACGGGGGACGATTTTGGGAATATTCATGTATGAAAGACTTTGATAACTCCCTGCACCAGTTACAGTTGTTAAAAACTACCATCATTTTATTACTAAACCGTATTTCATTGTTGAGAATATAAAAAAAATATACAATAAAGATGTACGCCCCCCCCTCCCCGCCCGTTCTCTCCAACTGGAACATCTTGGGATATAATTTTTCAGATGTTAACTACTATTATTTTTCGATATTGGAGATCTCTTCCAATTTTTATCCTATTATCAGAAGATGGAAAAACTCAAGCAGGGGAGCGTGCTCAATGCATAAGCAAAAACAAAAACATTACCTAGCAGAGCTTGATTTATTGGCCTGAGGATGGGCCACGTCCGCTTAAATGAGGGATGACCGAGGCAAGCAAATATATAGCCATCTCATCCGCATCCCGAATAAAATGCAGAGCGTGAACCCTGGAACAGAAGTTCACACAATACTTAGTCCCATACATAAAACCCATGCTGTCAACGTTGCGAAATAAAGTGCATGAGCCTACTGGTAAGCTCAAAACCGAATCACCGTCAATGACCGCTCAGAAGCCTCGCGAAATGAGGAGGTGGCAACGTGACGGAGAGCTATCTCGCTAAGGATTTTGCAAATACCCGAATAACCAATCTGAAAAATTCAACAAAGCAACGGACAGAAAAATACTCGAGCAAACAAACCCCAAAACCAAGAAAGTACATCCAATAATCCTACCTAAACTTAGTTATTAAAGAGAAACACAGGCTAATCCGTAGACTATCGGATCCAATCTCTCCTTCTTATCCATCTCTCTGCCTTGTCCCTGGGTTTTATAATATTCTTGCTTTGGTTGGTGAGAGGAGATTAGGATCGATATCTCGATTACGTTTGATACTCCTTTAATAGTCCAGGGTGAGGGTATTAAATTATGATTAATATAATGATATATTTGTTGGTTGCTCGTTTTTACTGCGTGCGTTTGCTGTTGAAAAATTTTTCAGACTTGGTTATTGGTATGTGAAAAGCACCTCAGGCGACATAGCTCCCGTCTCACGCCCAGGCCTCCTCATTTCCAGGCTTTCTTTAAGGCGGTCATCAGTGATTCGGTTTTCTCGGGCGGCTTACCGAGTAGAGGCTCATTGACTTTATCCTTGCGCAGACTTGACCCAGCATTTCTTGATCTCTAATAGGATTTAGTGGGCTGATCTCTGTTATCAGGTTCACCTCTGCATTTTTCGCCAGATGCCTATATTAATGTGCATATTATTGATGCCTCGGCGTCCCTGCATTAAAGACGTCGGCCGTAGGCCCATTCGAACCCCATAAAATCAAGTATCTGTCCACTTTTTTTGTTGTCTTATTGCATTGAGCGCTCCCTGTTGAGTTTTTTTCATCTTCTGTATAATAATGATATTGAAGTGATACTCTCAATATCAAACAAAAGGTAAGAGGTTGGGAAAAATCTTGAAAATTATGAAGGATGTAGATTATGCACGAGGTGTGGGAGAGTGTGATCAGAAAGGCTAAGAGTCGGGGGGGCGATATATTCTTTATGATATGAGTATGTTAAGTGTCAGTCAAATGTTTGAACATTTATTTCCTTATTAGTATAAAATGAGTGTTAATTTTTTTAACATGTCTTCTTGATAAGCTGACGGGTGCATTAGTTTACAAAGTCTGTGTCCCTATCATGACAATTCCAAATCCTCCCGGTTCTAGTCTTACAAACTTGCAATTTAGATAAGGCGTGTAGATTCTGAATATCTTGCGGAGTCTATACAATAATCATGCTTATACTATGTGTTGTAGATACCCTGCCCTAGTTAAAATGACCAAAAACTATCATTTTGCATAATATTTACAAAATACCCTTGAAGGAAAATTTTCATAATGAATACAACTTCTTGTGAGAAACATATCATTTAACCTTTTGGTTAACATAAAAATCTTACAATTATATCAACACTACTCTTTTGCAAGGAAACAGTATGTATCCAAAAGCCTTACGGAATTAATAATATCTCTTTGCTACTTACATGATCAACCAAATTACCAACAGCAGCCGGAAGATCACTTCATTACATCCCATACATGTTCTTGGGAACATTATAAATTGTAGTCTAAATTTAATTGTATTATTGCTTATTAGATAATCTTTATTTTTAATCTTGTATGTTCCTGTTCCAATGTAATAACCGTATACCTTCAAGTAAGCCGTTCTCTCCTACTTATACAGCTTGAAGTTTCCTTGACTGAGGCGGAATTATTTCCGTTTACCTGATAAGAGACAATGGGCACTCACGGCGTGTGTACCGGTCGACAGGAAGTGTGTTACTCACCAGAGAGACGCATATATCCACGCGCTGGAAGTAACTATACCCATGAGAGGTCACGTGTTTGTCCAACTCCTTATCTTGTGTTTTCTGCTCACTTATTATTACATGTAAGGGTTGAATTTTACGATCGATAGGATTCTTATCCTACTATTTCAATATACCATTGTCACATAGTGAACACGTGCACTTTGTAGTTTCTCAAGAGTCATTTTCTACCAATGCTAATCTTACCAAACAAATTCTCAGCACAATACACAGCATTCCGGGATTGTAGTGATATCTGCTCTCACTGAATCACCAACCACAACCACGTACGCATTAAAGACGAGCACAAGTATATAGTCTACAAGACCGACTCCCTCGCTCCTGTTGATAATATGCGTGGATAAGTTTCACAGATCAATTCCGCATCCATTACATTATTATGACATTGCACAATTCTTTTAATTATCACTACTTCTCTATGTCAAGCTACAAACTCAAATGCGACAACTTGAGCTTTCGCATACTATATGTATATGGTTCCATCTTATATTTGATTAGCATCGGAAACGAACCAACGAAAGCTGTGTTGCAGTTCATTCATCGTGCCAGGTCATAGTTTTGTCCGGCGCCTGTTGATCTTCAGTCCCACCAGAATGTTTTGGTGGCTACTTAATATATTCTGTCCCCGATCTTCAGCAACTAAGGTTCAGGCCGCGATCACGGTCTGTTTCACATAACAAACCAAATTATTGACAACGTGAGACGGCAAAGCGCTGGCCACGTTCTAACTCAAAGCTCATAAGGAGATCATTGTCAACTCTCGATGTTTATGCACCACCATCTACTAGTAGAAATAATGCCAATGGCACTAGAATTCACATGGTACTCCATGCAGAACTCGTGGCGAGCTGTTCGTTTCTTTCATCTTTCATTACCCAGTGTACACGATTATTATAAAAGGTTTTTAGAATCCTGATGGAGGATCGCACAAATCAAATTAAAACTCCCCACTGATTATGAAAGCACCAAAGTATATTCCATAAAAAGGGGAAATTAAATCAGTGTATTTAGTGAAAACGATTTTTTATAGACATCAGTGTATATACTGATTCAAAGTATTTTAAAATCCATATATAAATGATGAAAACAAAGGAATGATTATGAGAAAGGAAACCTTATTCCACACAGAAGGGGAAATAACTATATCATGAAGATAGTGAAAACATTTATATTTGAGGATCGTACAAATATACATGTAACGATTTGTAATAAATGTGTAGCTATTAGAAGGACTGAAAATAACCGCATAAAGAATCGCAGTCCACTTACAAATCTAGCGGCAAAACACGTGTACACATCCCTAGAGGTGGACATCAGGATGTCCTTGGAAAGTCGCAATAGGGGCAACCCACGGTGTTGTCCCCGCGTCAGCGGGCGCACATATCTATCGTTTATTTAGTAAATGGAAGTAAGTCTCGAAATTAAGGAAAGGATTCGAGTATGTGGAAAGGCTCAATACAATTGAGATTAAATTCTGATTTAATGGACTTATGGAAACGCTTGTAACTAGTCAAGCGTCGTCAGATAGCCGATCTCAATGAAAACTGATTACGGCAGAGAATATGCTCTTTTACCTACCTTGTATCGTTACGAGACACAAACACATATATACAAGAGATAATAATAGATACTCTGCCTCATGACTACACTCATTATGGACATAGCTCTTACCGATACAATTGAGACCAACCTTTCTCCCATAGTATTGAATTGTATAGTTTCGCTGTATAACAATCTACATTCAACGTGAACTTTATTACGGATGAATCATGTTGTGCGTTTCCATTTGGGGATTAACTAGGGAATTATATCAAATCAAAATGTGATGAATTAGACGAGACAATGATTAATAGATGAAACGAGTCGTCGATATATCTACATGTCCCTGTTGAAGGCCACAGCAAGAGTTTTATTTGTTTAGCTTCATGTTGAACGCAGACGGCTTAAAAATAACCACAAAGACACTTTTACCTCTAGATTGGTCAAATTTCAATGGGTATGTAGAGTTTTCGATTTAAATAAACATTACCACCAATATAATGACGTTACACCCAGATATGATATCAACAGAAGAAGCATACATCCTCTCCTATTGGTTCTCTCTTTATTCAATGGTTTACTACAGCACGGCAAGGACTAGATGTACGAACGTTTATTCTATATGTTTCAATACGGATAAGTGTAGCATTCTCTCATCACGCTCTTCTATCCAATTCTTGGCAATGGCTTCATATTACTCACTTAGCTCCGATCGTTGCATTATCTATTGACTATGATTTTATAACTCGATACAAAAAAGCGTCGAACGGGTATAACCCTCTGTGTCAAACCGTAATCATAATCCAAAAAACACTCATAAAAATCGAGTGTTTAAGTGGGGCAACACAGGACCTCGACAAAGCGAGGTGAAAAGGAACTCAGGTGCCAATAGGAGAGTAAAGCCTCCGTCTGCCTGGCACCCGCCGTGAGCGCGATCCGAAATCAAGTTAAACGGAGATTACCCGTACGTCAAAATCGAGTAGGAAAAATGACAGTTAACAGAAGGGTATGAAACAAATCGAGGGATCAAATATGATTAGGGATAATTAATATAATCGCAAGAGAAGTCATACAAATGCAATATAGCGACGCTCCTAGTTAGAATTCGCGAAATGAATAGATTGAAACGAAGATTCGTGATGATAACCCTGCGAAGCATTCAACTTTTTTTGTTAGTAGTTTGGCCTGCGTTTAAAAAGGTCGGCGATACGCATAGCGATGCGTCTGCGCTATGTCGATCAACTGGGGATAATAACACCATAAGCAGGTGATAGTGGTATATTACTACATAGAAAAGGAAAGTTGACGATTGCAAAGTCAAGAGTCGATCACGCTTATCGATATAAATGTAGTTGTCAGTCTCCATTAGAGTCAATGTTAAGGTAAAATATCCCAAAATATGAAGCAGATATGTTCAGATTTGTCGGTTGTCTTTATGTCGAGTTCTTCGGAGTATTATCAAATTGGACATTAATTTGTGAAATGATTGATGATTGTTAATTGCATAGCACATCATCTATATACCTATATGTAAGGTTGAAGGACAACGGCAAGTTGTTTTGTTTTTATCCGCGTAACAGGTTCTTGTACAATGATAGCGGCGTTCATGTATGTGACGATAAATAAACATAGTAAGATTATGAAATGTCGAAGTCTCTTTGAGTTGACTTTCAAACAAATTTAATCCTGAGACGTTCGATTTTCAACAATCTATATTATATCAATCAGTTCAGCGGACTTTAAGAAGCGAGATGATGGATCGATGGATGTATTAGTACAAGTGGCGGTGGTGATGGTCTATGGAACTATTTAATTTTTTTTTAAATTGTTAATACAGTGAACAAATTGGAATTATAAGAATTAAATATTCTTTTTGAAGAATTTATCAATGTGTAAACACTGGACATTTTACTCACTTCTTCGCACTTTTATTCAGTTAATACATCGATAAATTCTTCAAAAAGAATGTTTAATCCTATCATAAAAGAAAAAAAAATGCATTTTCAACACTCTACAGATTCAGCTGCTGGTGGGTCAGACGATTGGGCTAAGGGTGGCGCTGGAGTAAAATATTCCTACACCATTGAACTCCGAGATACTGGGGCACACGGGTTTGTACTTCCGGTCAACCAAATAGAACCAAACTGCAGAGAATCGTGGAAAGCCTTAGAAGCGTTTGCAACGGCTTTGCCTACTTCAAAACATTAAATATTGTAATTAAAAAACTAGATCGGCATTGCCTTTTAGTTTTACAATGCATGGTGAAAATTAAACATAACTATATACTCACTCGAGTTTTATGTTGTTGATGAAATAGCCAGTAGCGATTAACCTGCTGGAATAGAACAACTTTACAGAGAACGTTTAGGTGCAGAGGTGTATTTATATTACAGGCTTGCTATGTAAATGACTACAAAATATATGTAAAAGCTTGTTACAACATTGTCTATGCATCGTTACAACTGAATTCTAAAATTGTAAATTTTTTTAACACCACACACTACCATCCACATTTTTTTAACACCACATGCCACCACCCAAATTTTTCTAACACCACCCAAAATCTTTATAACACCACATATTAACACCCACGTTTTCATCAATACCACATCCCATATTTCATTACACCATTTATGCCCCGCATACATTTTCATTAACAACACAATCATTAACACCATACATTTACACTAAAACCACAATGACCACCCAAATTTTCATTACATCATCTATGACCCGCAAAACAAACAAATATAGTCAATTAAAACTTGTTTTTATTAAAAACAAATGTCTCCCCCTCTCCAAATTGAAAGTGCTCCAAATTACTAACCGTTTAAAGGCATAGTGTTTATCATTTACCTCAAAAATTACATCACAATATTTTGCAAAAACAACTCCAAAAATCTATTCTGTGGTATCAATTATGAGTTATCTTAAGATGCAGCGCTTTGAAATTGAAATTATTTTGATCTTGTAGCCCTTTATAAAATTATTGTCTGGAGGACAATATATAAAACTGGTTCTTCGCTGATTGGTGACTACACACAAACATAAGAGACGCGAAGTCAACAGCTAGGGTACCAGTCAAATGTGAAAAGGGAATTATTTTGTAATTATTATCATATCCAATGTGTTTGAAAACATTCTGAATAACTTTTTGTAATTTTCTAGTTATGATCTTTAATTTTACCACCTTTTGGAACATGCAAAATTTTACCAATATCTTAAGACACAATGTCTTTAATGTACTGCATAGTATGGAGAAGAAAGCACAAGCAGGAACATTATGAACTGTGCTTTGAGAAAGATGAAAAAAGTATTCAAAAACGATGTGACCCTTGCACATAAAAAAGCCACAACCACTCCTTTTTAGTCCATTGTAAATTGTAGGAAAATATAGCCCTAGTTCAAACAATATGAACATAATAAATTGATAATAAAGTATTGAACAAAACGTCAAAGCTATCCAGTATGCCATATAAGAAGAAAAGTGTTCACAAGTTATTTTACATCCACATCCCTCTTAAATCCGCTAATGCATTTAGGATAACAATTGGATCCTCCTATCCTGATAATATGCACATCTGTAAATAGGACTTGGGAGATTGATCACTGTTCGTTATCTTTGCCTTTACATGCATTGAAGTACTGTACAAATTAAGTTTCAAGTCGATCTGATAATGATAATCCGGTAGTCGGATTAGTGTTCGTGAAGCTATTTTTTAACATGACACCAACTTCTTAGATCCGCCTAGGACTTGTAGAAATAATTGGTCCTCCTGTCCTAACTAGATGACTATATGCACTTCTTAAAGAGGCGCTCTGCAACTGCTGTGGACACGGGACCTTCGTTTTTCCGGTCTCATCGAAAGGAACCGCCCCATTTGATCGCCTCTAAACGACACGTCAACGGGATGTTAAAGGTCCATAATGAAAACTCGAGAGAAATTAGTTTCTGCATGCGATAATTACATTTAGAACCAAGGATTTATCTTGTGTAAAGATTCATTTATATGTTATTTTTTTCTCAATGCATAGCTTGGAGATGCAGAAGTGCTTCAGATCTCGAAAATGATTTTCAGATCGTCGTCGTACTGCTGATCTCCTTTTGCTGCGATCGACGGCCAAACGACCCCACATGATGTAACAAAACAGCTTTGTATTGAACAAATTATTCACTGTATATATCTTGAAAATGCACAGTGTGTTACATTATCTGTAGTAATTAGAGTCCGCAGAAGGTTTTGACCTATGCTCTTTTTCTCTGGGAGATCCAATTTAGAAGAAAAAACCATGGGTTTCAAATCCCGTATACTCAGTAGCTCTAGGCCTAGAGCACTTCGTACTCTCGTCCATCTATTATTTTTTTTTTGTTATCGGACATAATTCCACTAATTAATAATCAATATTGTAAATAAACTTTCATTCCGACATTAAAAAGTGTAGAATACTTAAAAAAGTATCATGAAGTATGATTAGACAATTTCATTCAGAATAATTATCAGCCCCGACACCTTCTGGCTTTCATTCTATGGATTATATTATATTTGTTAAAGAAAAATGCATGCAATTGCTCAAGATTTGTTAAATTTACTGATACTGATATCATACGGTCATCTTTTTTCATACTGTATGTACATGTAACCAATTACCATCAGCATGAATTAAAAAAAAATTCTAAACACTGCATGCATGGTTCTATTGGTTGTGACCCATCAGTATTACTTGTTTTTGTTTGAAGTATTCTACCATTGAATTAGTATTATGAATCAATCCATTCAGTCTCCTAAACATATTTCTTTTTCCTA
This sequence comes from Ostrea lurida, assembly GCA_903981925.1. NCBI lineage: Eukaryota > Metazoa > Mollusca > Bivalvia > Ostreida > Ostreidae > Ostrea > Ostrea lurida. The sequence goes on from CAJDSM010045542.1 coordinate 30,457, forward strand.
TTCCTATCTGGACTGAGACATACAAGTTGTGAGAGGATGACCACTAGTGCCTCACAATTTAAAAGGGGGGGGGCCCAAGATAGCTCACGAAGATTTTTATTATAAATAATTATATCACCTGTGTTTATCAACTTGGCACAGTTAATTACCAAATATATTCTCAAAACTTGCCTCCATACATAATTACAGATCAGTTTCCTTTGCATGTTAATAAAATGCCGGGGTAATACACGAACGGGAATAACTCTAAAATCGAGAAGATAAATCAACACATAACATGGATCATCGCTCACACATCTTGAGGTTGGTACCACTGGTTCTTGTTACTATCATCAAGAATTCTAACCAACATTTTATCATGGCTAACATACATTACACATTGTCGGGGATCTAATTAGCCCGGGTCTATGATACCGGCGGTACTTCCCTGATTGTGATTAATTAAAATATGTAGGTTTGGTTTCACAGTCAATCAGTATGCTTTGTAAGTGCACCAAATTTATTGTTCTTGGTTTTCATTCTATAAATTAATATCAAAATATCAATACAACTGGGTTGTTTAACGGCCATCAAATGTGAACATTCCGCTGTTTACATTGAAACGAGGTTCCTATGGACCGCGGTATTAGTAAATATACAGCGATGGGTCCTGACGGTGTCCAACTGGGAAAACAAATTATCATCTCATTCCATGACAGAAAAAATTATTAAAAAAACGCTCATTCTGTCTAAGA
>CAJDSM010045548.1:0-11994 GCA_903981925.1 Ostrea lurida
TTTACTATGATGAAGAAATATTAAACGTGAAATAAAACACGGAGTGTATTTTCGAAGTACCTTTTTTTAAAGTCCGGATATATCCGACTGAGAAGGTAAGATCTTAACAGTTCAATAAAACTGATACAATGTACATACATTCAACACGATGGTAATTTTCGTACAGATTTATTTCAAATCAATTGATAGATGTGCCAAATTCTCTTGAACGGCAGGTGCAATAACAACGCGACGCGTCCTTAGAAACCTAGAGACCAGCGTAGTTGACGGTTAAATTAACTCGTTTAAGTTCAGGGCTTCGACTCAATGAGCTTTTTGGTTTTTCTTGAATTACGTTGGGCTAATCGTCCGAACAGACTTTGAAGAAAAAAAAAAATCGTCCGGTTAACGTACTTTTTCAATGCATTTAGCGCTTTGTGAGTAAAAACGGGGACCGTCCGGACCGGAAGCGAATTCGGATTAATGTACACACATTTAACGTGTATAAGTTCGGGTTCCGCAAAGACAACATCGGTCCGGAACGGTGAGCGTCGCGATTTATGGCGTCGGATAAACGAGGCGACTGTACATGTTGTATACCAGGATACAGGCCGATGAGAGTAGATAACTAGATGAAAGTATACATGATTGTATTACGAAGTTATACATTGATGTTACAGGTAACGGATGAGGAGATAACTGATGGACAGTATACAGTTGTGTTAAGGATACAAGAGGAGAGAATTGATGAAGTATATACGATTTCGATAAGAGTGAGAGTATGGATACATGGATTACAGGATACAGAAGGAGATAAGACTGATGAACAGTATACATATTGTATTACAGGATACAGAGGAGAGAGATAATGGATGAACGCAATTAGCATGATTGTATTTCAGGTAATACAGGCAGGTAGAGAGAAGATGAAATATTGATGAACAGTAGGATAATAATATGACGTTGATATTTAGTCAGGGTATAAGCGAGAGAGGATCTGATGAACAATTACCATGATTGTATTACAGGATACTGCAGGAAGGATAACTGATGAACCAATATAATGATGTGGTACAGGATACAGCAGGGTAGAGATAACTGAGTGAACAAGTATATGATTGTGTTGACAGTGATACAGCAGAGATAGAGGATAAGTGATGACGACATATAGATGATTGTGTTACAGGATACAGCAGACATGAGAGAGTAGTTGGATGAACAGTAGTCCAGTGACTTGTGTTACAGGGTGACAGCGCAGTCAGCAGGAGAGAGATAACTGATGAACAGTATAGGGCATTCATGGACATCATTAGGACCAAAATAGAAACATTAATGGAGGACGGTAGACAGGTCAAGGTCAGTGTCATTATGTAACAAATGTTTCAGGTATATTGTTGTTGCCTTGTTCCATCCTTCCTCTTCCTTCAACTCTTCCATCCGCCCATTGAACTCTTCCATCCGCCCATTGCACTCTGTTCTTCCTTAAAGCAGTAACCAATAAATCGTTTGGAAGATGATAGGTGGTGTCATGTAGATGTGCAATAAGGTGTTGGAATTAGGTTAAAGAAAACAATGTCTTTATTTTTAAGAACTCCTCATATCTATCATGCAGTAGCCAAATTATCTTTGGAAGATGTTTGGTGGTGTCCTGTAGATATAAGGTTTTAGAATTTTCATTTCCACTCAGGGGGCCCAAATGGGGTCAAAAACTTTGCCCAACAGAATAATACTCAATGCATCTTGACATATCCAGCGAAAAAATATAATTGATATGGGGTGTATTATTACATTGTAATATGGTAGTTATTGTGGCTTCTGTACTAGTTGCACAAGTCCGACAGAGAGTAAATTTAAAGACTAAGACGTGTGTGCGATTAAATTTGTGTGCAGGTTTTAGTTTTATGACGGCGTCTAATTTTAGTGTGACAGCTGATGGTGGTTTTGTTTTATTAGACAGAGTATGAGGAGAAGGATGCTAACATGCAGAAGAGGCTGGATGACGTTCGGGACAAAAAAACCAAGCTGGAACAAAATGAACGACTCAAGAAGGATCTCATGGTACATATTATAGTGTCTGATTAATTCATATAAGAAGGCTCATTCTCTAGCTCTCTCCATCAAAACCTGTAGCCCAAAATAATAATCTCTAGTTGTGGACGTTTTATTTTGTAGGTGGAGAATGCACAGAAAATCAAACAGATTAATCGTAAGCTGAGTGAAGTGGAGGCTTCAGCTGGGCGACGTGATCAGATTAACCGGGAACTCAAACGTGCGGTTAGTATACTAATCATAAAGGCTAATCATACAGGAGACGAGAGTAAACTCAGAAAAGTTCAGGAAAACACAGCAAAAAATTCCCGAGTTCAAAAACAGGCCAGCTGATGTTCCAAGTCTCGTTATACAAGGATTTTCACCATATAGATTACACATTTCATTATTAGTTTACATCTTTGTTTTGCTCAGTTGATATTTATTTAAAGTATGTACTTACATTTTGGCCTTGATAATGTAGAACATTTATAATGACAAATGCAAGAAAGTTAGTAAAGTGTGTGGACCGTGAATCTTCTCAATACCGGCCTGCTGTCGGACTAAAGAAAATGGCCAAAGTTATATTCAGATTATATAGGTACTGTTCACTATTTTGGTTGAAGTGTCAGAACTGTAATTGTATGTAATTGGTAATGTATTTAATTTACAGCATTTCAGATTGTTGTAGTCCATAGAAGATAGCTACAGTTCAAATGTTTAAATTTCAGGAACACGAATTAACCAGAACTGAGAAATCAGTGAATGTGAATGAAATCAGACAGAAGATCGATTCTCTAAAAGAGGAGAAATCCAAGCTGGACGCCACCATTAGTGAACTCAGGTCAGTTTATGCTGCAGTTTTAGAGATGGTTTAGAAATGACCCTCATTCTGAGCTCTTGTTATCACAGTTCTGAGATGATTTACAAATGAGTCAGCGAGATTTTGTGATTGCAGTTCTGAGATGGTTTAGATATTTTGTGATTGCAGTTCTGAGATGATTTTGTGATTGCAGTTCCTGAGATAACTTTTACGAGTTAGTTTTTTTCGTTCGGGTGATTGCACGTTCTGCGATGATTTTGCTGTGTATGTGCAACTTCTGAGATAATTTAGGATTATTTTGGTGATTGCAGTTCTGAGATAATTTTGTGATTACAGTTCTGAGATAATTTTGTGATTGCAGTTCTGAGATGAACCGTCTCCATCTCCAGTCCAGTGCCAGGGCTCAGCTCGACATCCTGAAGAAAGACAAAACGACCAAGGAGGAACAGATACGTAGGCTGTATGTACACAAACTAGAACAGGGTCAAAATATTATAGATAGGCATAAACTATCCCACACCTAATAAGATAAATTCACACTGATGGATAAAATAACTGAATAACACTTATTGGATCGCAGACAACCCTACTTCGTGTGGCAACACAATAATATTCTTCATTCCGTTCAAACCCAAAAATCTGGAAAGTGCTGTGGAACAAAACCGCGAGCAGTCACCTTAGTATCACTTCGAACGTGTAAAAATGTAATACGAACCCCGTTGGAGTCTCGCACTATAGAATTTTGTATAAGAACGTATGCTTAATTGCTCTGTACACTTGAAACTATATTGTGTTAATCAACGTGGTGCACTTTTGATTCTGAACAGTGCTGGCCCAGTGTGGTAGGCTTGCGTGCACGCATATTCCGAATACGATGGAATGTAGGGAAAGCAATGTGTGGAGGGGGGAAATAGAAAGAAATATGTCATTCATCACGTATGCTTATTCATTTTCTAGAGCATCCGTAAAACCAGCTTGATCAACTAATTGTGGCCCCCCCCCCTCTTTAGTACAAGCTCATCGGTCTATTACACCTGCTATAGCCCTCACTGAAAATAATTAGAACACCCCCCCCTTCCAGCCTGTTTCATACCTTTCTTTAATTTTCCTATCGTCGCGTTATTTTATTAATTGCACTCACCTCCGGCCCCCCCCCCCACACACTCACCACCACATGATGTGGTCAAAGTGTTGATTTTCCATTAGCTTTTTTGGATTCAATTACTAATTGGCATTCGTTAGGACAATTATTCTCACTCACTAGAAATATTGCCATCCCCACCTTCAAAATCAGAGTACCGAACGCTCTCTACCGACACCTCTATAATGGTATAATTATATACATCGAAAACATACTCGATCCTAGCTTCGTTCTTGTCTAGAGGTAGACTCACAGAAAATGTCCATATGAAAACCTTATGGCCACTGGTGATGTAGCGAGGTTCGCACACACTGTAAGAAATCTTGTATCTCATTAAGTATGAATATAAAGAAATTATCGCACTTGGGTTCTACTTTATAGATATTGATTTATGTAGGTACTTGTGGAGAGTCACCAATGTTCCTCCAACATCCGCTAGTATTTCCTATGGGGCACAAATTGTGCCGACCACCTTGGCACCTTATTTTTAATATTCATGATGATAGCTCAGAATTATGTGTACAAACTGTTTAACGCTTTGGATAAAGAAAACAAAAACAAATTGGGCCTGTTTCCCCTTTATCTTACTAACTAGGTATATAGATGATGTGTTATCAAATATAAATAATATACGGTACCACAAGTTTAATGCACCAGATGCGCATTTCGACAAACATTATGTTTCTCTTCCAGTGATGCTCAATACCGTAATGTTCCTGGAAATCGCAAACATGAAACCAGTAAAACTTTTATTAAGTGACTCAAATGTTGTGCCAAAAATTGGTGCATTTAAAAAACTTCGAAGTGTATTCAGTAAGCTTGATCGATTTCTCTCAGGGAGTATACTCTTATTCTTCCCCTTTTGTGAATAAGTGTGGTATATTCTTCCGCGCGAGATTCCTTTTCCCCACTCTTTTGAAGAGCAATTAAACTAATATTGACCGATATCGCTCCTAAGCACCTAGAGAGACAATGAGTAACATTTGAGTTAATCGCTGCTAAGAGAGGACCTTCCTTGGGGGAACTAACAGTCCATTCGAAAACAGAGGCCCTCGGAGCGCCCTACGGGTCATAAGTATCGCGCTCTATCTAATGGAAGTATAAGCGAGTGTAGAAAAAGGTGTAAAATCAGAATTTTTTATGCACTGACACAGATGCGCATCCTTCGACAAGTAGTCTAACTTAGGTCTCGATTTCAGAGTGATGCCTCAACAGCCGACAATCGAACTGCTAATGAAGACCAATACCGACAAACATGATTAAAGTAATAATACACAGTTAAATAAGTACAAAGAGTGAATCACACTTGTAACGTGCAAAAGAAGTACACTGGTTAAGCGGGCCACAAAATCAACTTCGATAGGATCGCGAGAGATCTACTGCATAGGTAGGAGAGTCTAAATACCTAAAATTTTATATCTCACGTTAGAGGATACTTCCTGAATCTCTCTAATCCACATCCCGCAATATAATACATATGCGTATTGTTCAAGCTAGCTAACAGTTAAGATACTGTTAGCAAACTCGGGCTGTATGAGACTCACATCGGCGGTGAGCTAATCAGTCACAAAAGTCAGGGAGCGCTGCTCTTCCACGTATCGCGCAAGGGTCCATAAGTTATCTAAAATTAAAAATAATTTATCGTACAAATCCGACACTCACTTAGGTAAATTATGGTTAAATACATGTTCAGTTCAGCATAACGTCACATTATATAGTATTCTATAAAGAATGGAAAAAATGCCAGTCACTATAGATGAGTGAAATTCTATAAATCCAGAGGGTCGTAAACCTGTTAAAATTTGTATGGAAACATTAAACATTCCGCGGAGACAAACAGAAAATTTTTGATCGATTTCGCGTAAAATACACTGATGGTAATCAGCACTAATAACTACCATTCTTGGACACCACACTGTAAGTATACACATCTTTTATTTGTAGAAAGTTGATCCCTCAGGTGTATGTGCCAGAACACGTAATTGGGACCCGACAAAAAACGTTCGTTAAGATCCTAAGAGCAAGTCTCTGAGCGAGGAGATATATTCCTTATAAAATTCTGACAATGATTTCTAATCCCTTTGAATATCCGCAAAACTAGCATAAATTAAAATATCAATTAATGCGATTTACGCGGAGGATTAGTCTAAGGCAGTAAGAACAACTGGTTAGACATAGACAAACAAATGGGTATTCCGTTGCATAGCTGGACCAATAATAAGCAAGACTCGGATCGCTCCAGAGGCTCGCGCGGGCCACAGTCTCTAGTGATCCACACAAGTTGCTTCACGCCTATGGCCATATTGAATCTTTCTGACTCAGAGGTGTCTAAGTAATATCATCAAATAGTGTAATTTCAATTAGCCCCGGGACCAACTGGTGACTTATGAGGCACCAAGATTGCGCAAATTATCTAACGACACAATTAAGATGGTCTCTTCAAGGTGATGCTCAATGTAAGACTTTATTTGGGCAGGAGTTTGCGAATTACACCGAAATGTTGGAAATCCGAAAAACATTGTAGATATAGTTAAAACTTAGTTAGAAGAAAACCTAAAACCAAAGTTCCAAAAGTCCGTTAAACGCCTCCTTTTAAAAATAACATGCAAACAGCATTCCCCTTGTAATCAAATGCATGTATCTGCAACAATGTTGAAATACCTTCTTGACCAATTCATCATAAAAGATCACCAACATCAAGAGAGATTAAGGAGGAGGGAAGTGTGGCAGACAAATGTATAAGAAAGCAACACAGAGGATATGTGACTCTCTAGCCATCGAGACAACAATTCTCAAGTTAATTACCGCAATAAAATACAACCCAAACAGTTTTTATTGCAGAGGTATTAATACATTCATAGTACCCGATTAGTGTACAGTATAGCTGTATGTCTCGCCTCTTAGAGGGAAAATGTAATAGTGCTCACAAGTTCAATTATATCCACCCAAGTTCAAGTTAAACGAGCAGTTCCTAAAGTCCATCCAATAGTACTCAGTTCATGTATTGAGGGAGATCCAGTATTGGTAACTGAAGGAAAACACATTCTCTTAGTGTAATTGAATAATTCACAAACATACCTGGTTCAGCGCGAATGATATTAATGTGTAGGGTAACAAAGATGATTAATTGACTAGAACAGATGCAATTGGGTAATCTGAAACAACAAGTCTTGTAATGACCTTTTAACCTACTTTGTTTTTGTGACATATTTGATATACCGGATTAACCGCTATACACCTTGTTTTTACTCAGGGTATTTTAAGATACCTTTGAACGACTTACTACTTAGCTCGTCTTAACCTTATATAACAGCAAAATGTGATTACCTAGACTTTAATCCTACCATCTTGAGTTCCTTAAAAAATTCATCCAAACTCTCTCAGGGCAGTGGTTGAAATCCCAATATAACCTTATCGAAATGGTTTCTTTTTACAGTAATAATTGTAGTGACTACCTTAATACCTGACTCGCCTTTATTAATTTTGAATATCAAGATATTGTAAAGCTACACGAACTCTACGCCCCCCATATCCGCGCTGTTACACCCTATTGCTAATCTCGGCTTCGGTCGTCTACGAAAGTATTCGTTCAACACCGATTCAACTTATTCGTACTCTTTCGGGTTCATATAAAACAGGGTATTGTCCAAACACCTAGATTATACGTTACTCCTGACACACATATATACTCACTTGGTTTTACAGAACTAAATACAGTATTCGTACCAATTAACCTCCTTCTGTTCGTGTTCATTTTATACTTTTTAATCGCAACTTAACTCTATGACCATTGGGGGTGGAAATTTTGTGAATTCGCAACATAAAAAAGATTAAATGAACATGTAGAACCATGGCTAGAGAGTGAAAAAGAAAATGTAATTATCGTTTGTTTGGTTGTCTCCTACGAACAATGAAAAGGAGAGTGGAGATAATAACCTTTCATAGTTTTTATTCTGGTGCAACATTTATCTACACTTTGGAGATGTCGGGAACAAAAAAGGACTTGAATAAGGGGGTGCGGCGGTGAATCTCATAAAAAATTAAAGTGGCAATATCCATTTAATTTCATCTACGAGGGTACTAAACACGATTTTCAAGGAGGCTGATTATGTAAATAAAAGAGTTACTCACATATATTTCATGGTTTAGATAAGAATGTTTTGAGGTGTAACCTTCTGAAGCCCAATCAATATGTACGACTTTGGCACAAAACATCTTATTATAACTAAAATCAATATGATAGGCTATGTAGGTTTTATTTTCCATAACATGTCCGCAATTGTAGAGAGACTACTACATCCCGGCACAGAGAGGTGTCCACTACTTTCACGATACAAAACAATAACAGTAAATGGCATCTTTTAATCATTAAAACCGCCGCGTACATGCAACGGCCAATCTCTCGCTTGAGTTCTATGGGCTAGGGAAACTTGCTTATAGTAGTATAAATCTGTAATTTAAATTAAATCACTGACAAAGACAGCATGTAATTATGAAGCACTTGATACAAAGAGAAAAGTGAAGCATGTTACCCAAGTTGATATGTATTCTTTGTGCTTAATTTGGTTGAAGTAAGTACAATATAAATATAATAACGCTGTCCTGGCACCTGCCTGACAAAGGAAAAATAAGACTAATCATCTAAGGATAGAAATTTGGACCTATTTACCAGGACTACATTTATAAATTCTATAAATTAGGGCATTTCAAGAAAATTTACATGTACATTTAGCAAGGGTTTTCTTGATAAATGGCACCAAAGGAGCTAAAAACCAACGTCAATAAATATCATATGGTTTGTTCGTTGAAACCTAATTTTTAAAACAACACAGATGGGGACGCTCCCGCCAATTATTGTTGTTATAGCAATTATTAGTCTGGTACTATAAAGTTATGCTTCCTGTGCAAATATTTACCTGTGTTTTAACCTGTGATTTACCTTTATAAAACATTGTATACAATATAGTAATATTTTTTTTATAATTATTATTGTTTAAAAAGATTTTATTAATAGTTGGATACTGAAACTTTATTTCTTTTTCTTTAATATTGATTTTTTTAATTTCTAAAAATAAAAATCGAGATTTTACAAATTTTTGAATGTTGGATTTAAGAAAAATCTATTTTTTGAATAATAAATTTATAGCATCATATTTACAAATTTTAAACTTAAGAAAATAATCTTATTTCTTAATTGTTCTGATTTTATTTTTAATTTACCTTACATAATAGTTCATGATATTAGATATGCTCAGACACAGGTAGACCACGGTAGATTACAATGTTTCAGATTTATAAGAGGTATAACGCAATTATCTATTATTGAATGGCTCTTAAACAAACATATAACTCGCCTTTAGAAATCTATAAAAGTTAGGTGTTTCAGGGGAATCAAGCTCCTGATCAATATGTGTTGTCATCCTCCTAATTTGCCTCAACAGATGATCTATCACATGTTTTCTCTTTTTAATAAACCAAAATCTAATATTATTATACTAACTAGCATATGTTGTTGATTAATGATAATGTTTTGTACCATACCATGAAATGTTTCTGACAAGGTTCAATAAACAAACAAACATGGACTTACTTTCAAACAAATTTTGAACAATAAAGAAACTCAAATCTTAAAGTGGCAGGAAGGGCATAATTCTAAATATATATAGGGGTTCTAAATATTGTACCAATTAACTGTCATATACTCTGGTATAACGTTACCAACACCCAGGGTAAAAGTCCAATTTTATGTCCACAAAAGTCATAACCACTAAGTTTGAAACACATGAAATACACTGCTGAAATAAGAGCAGCCGTATATACTACAACATTAAAGGACACATTCAGTATGCAATAGCATTTTCAACAATCGCTAGACGGTAACAGGATATAAAAAAAAAAATATAGGAATTGGCATAAAAATTGGAATTGCTCCTGAATTTTTTTTTTTTTTTTAAGGAATTTAATGCAAAATAACTCAAAGACAATCTTATAGATATATAGGCTTTTTCAGGGCCACTATACACCGTCCACTAGTGATCGACTCACCCCCACGGCACCAAAAAGGATTTGTAGATGTGAATGCTCATCTCTGGATAACTTATCTCAAATTTTCTCGCCGCACTGGGTTCGTTCAAAACTGATGGTGATATTATAAAATATTTCCCATACAATCATATATTTCAAAATTTTGCTTATATAAAACATAATAATTTGTTTACCATACTGTATTCATCGCTTTAAAGACGAGATTTAATGTTAGTTGCAACAACGTTAATGTGTTAATTAAGTGTAATCTAACATACACCCAAAAATTTCCCAGAATTCAGGCTATGTTATGTCTGAGTTTATTAATGTTTCAATAAGATCATCATCAATAACGCTGTGAGTAAAATTTTTAGATCTTCATTGAATTGTACATCGAGAATAGCAGATTCTGGGTGGATGGTTATTTCCTATTTTCACTGTATAATATGTACTGCAAGTATTGTACGGAACTAAACCTGCTACAATCAACACCTACTCGAACATAGGAGACGTTTAAATCACTAAGCCTGTTAAACATATATTTAACGCACTACATGTACCAATTTCACCTGTCGCGGAAATGTTTATGTAATTACGGATGTGCCTAATGGTCCGAAACAAAAACAATTTTCACTTATCAGAAATACAAACCACACATTAAACAACACCAGAACTGATCGAGTGTCTTCACCATCACAACACTAAAATCTTCCCATGTTACGTTATTTTGATACTGTATTTTGAGGTTTTTAAGCACAGACATTCCGCTTGACAAACAGCTTGATTGACAAATACAACAAAATATTGGAGGAAATTTGAGTGTCGCATTACTATAATTATTTGTATCGCCTTTGACCTAAACTATATATTATTATTATTGTATTATTATATTTTTTTTCTTATTTTTTTTTTTTTTTTTTTTTTTTTTATGTTTTATTTTATTGTTTTTTTTTTTTTTTTTTTTTTTTTTTTTTTTTTTTTGCTTTTTTGTTTTGTTTTTTTTCGATACTAGAAGGGGATAGGAAGGGTGAAGGGCGGATGAGAGGCAAGGAGCATACACCGAAATGAGGAAAAACGTGATGCGGGAAACAGAATTAATAAAAGGAAATGGCCAGGGGAAAGTTTGGTTTGTATCGGACCGACTCTATAGAGGTACCATATTTTTGATATAACATCTAATACAAACAACATCATATTTACCTTAGGACATTACATGAGTCCATATATCTACTTCTATAATTCTTTGGAAAGAAAAATGAATAAAAATTGTATAACATTAATAAAATCGAGACAACTATAATACTACGTATAACCAGTTCCCAAATTACAACACAGTACATTCCTAGATGGCATTTAAATTGCAAGAGTAACTCCTAGCAGATAAGAAAATATGTCGTTTGTTTGTCTTCCAGTTATTGCAGATTATGCACTGTAAAAAATTATATTGTAAAATTAAAAACACAAAATAAAATAATTTTACAAGAATTTATGGCATATTGTTATTCTGATTAAAAAACTCTAGTAAATAGTATGTTTTGAATACCAGCAACAATGTGGCACTTACATAGTTTTGCAATAATGTTGTGGCTCTGCTGATAGTTCATAGTTGGTACACAAATGACTCTCATGATGATTTTTAGATCTTTATTTTCAAGGCATTCGCTTTTATATTGAAATGAAGACTTATCAATTAAAATATTATCCAAAAATGAAAATACATTTGTAAAATTTAAATTTCAGCACTCACTGCTCCTGTTTGAAAATTCGAACGTAAAACAATTTTACAAATTGGTGTGCCTATTCGCCCTCTTTATCAATATTTATGAACACTAAGCGTAGTTAGTGTACATTGTCTACATTAAACTCTTTCGATAGATAGTTTTGCCTATCTATAATATTTTGACGCTGTAATAGTTTGTGTACATACATTCGATATGATAGTTTTTATGCTATCATAATATTTGACCCTGTGTTCTAGTTTGTGTACATACTTCGATAT
>CAJDSM010045549.1:0-14665 GCA_903981925.1 Ostrea lurida
GCCCCAAATCGGGCCCAAAAAAACCACTGAAGGGTATAATTAGAGACCTGTAATTCATTTGGCTTTCCAGTAAACAAAGGTGAGATAACTCCTGCCATCTCTAGGGCAAAGTATTCCCCTGTTGGTTTGCCTGCCTGAACTTCCTGTACTGTAGTATTCACAGTCACACCAGTATTCTTCATAATGACCTTCAAATCCTCAAAGTTACCTGCAGGAAAATAAAGGATTTACAGTATGTTTGCCTAATGATATATCTTGGGATGTTTCTTGTTAAACCATTTTATTTTATTTTTTTACCTCTGTTTGAGACAAGCTCCACGAACATGAGCACACATCCAGAACTCATGGTCTTATTTATGACCTTCACAGACTCGTGAGAATGAAATAATGGCAGTGATTGTAAGGCATTTTTTATAGCACTGGCTGAGCTTTGAGACGTCAGAAGATCTACAACAGATAAACATCACATGTTTGAATTCTAATAAAGTGAATTAATGCTTGAACAAGAGGCCCAAGGGCCACATCGGCTCACCTGAGTTACAGGCTGCTTACAAGAAGAGCAGTATTTGGGATTTAGAATTACCACTGTGGACTAAATCTAACCTATGTCGGGTGGAGCATATCTGAACCAAACTTAAATCTACTCCATATCAGGAAGCTTCAGGTAAACATCCACTTCTGGTTCAATGAAAAAGATTTTTAAAAAATTTCTTCTATATATCTGCAGTTAAAACTTGATCCCTATTGGGGCCTCACATATTCGAGGTCATGATTTGAACAAACTTGAATCCCACTATATCAAGAAGATTTCATATAAATTTCAGCTTTCCTGGCCCAGTGTTCTTGAGAAGAAGATTTTTTCAAGATTTTTCTCTATTATAACTGCATGTAAAACTTTGATCCTCTATTGTGGCCCCATCGTCACCCCGGGGGTCATGGTTTGAACAAATTGAATCTCCCTACTATCAGAAGCTTCCATAGAATTTCAGCTTTCCTGGCCCAATGATTCTTGAGAAGAAGATTTTAAAGATTTTTTCCTATATAATCATGTGTAACTTTGATCCCCACTTGGGCCCCATAGACCCCCAGGGGTCTTGATTGAACAAACTTAAATCTCCTCTATATCAGGAAGCTTCCATATAATTCAGCTTCCTGGCCCAGTGGTTCTTGAGAAGAAGATTTAAGATTTCTAATAGATCAATTGTTTTAAAACTTTGATTCCCTATTGTGACCACACGCTACCCGGGGCATGATATCGAACATATATATGATCCCTCTAACGGAAGCTTTCCATATACAAGCCTTTCCTGTCCCAGTGGTTCTTAAGAAAAGAAGGATTTTAAAAGGATTGTCTCCATATAATCATCATGTAACTTTGGATCCCCTATGGGCCCCCAATAAGTATCTCCCGGGGGTCATTGAATTTGGACACAACTGAAAATCTCCTCTATATCAGGAAGCTTTCCAGTAAAATTAGTCAGCTTTCCTGGCCCAGTGTTCTGTGAGAAGAAAATTTGTAAAAGATTTTATCCTCTAATTATCATATGTCAAACTTTGTCCTCCTATGTGGGGCCCCACGTACCCCCTGGTCATGATTTGAACAAACTGAATCTTCCACTATATCAGGAAAGCTTCATATGAATTTTCACGCTTTTTCTGGCCCATTGGTCTTGCAGAAGACAGGATTCTTTAAGTTTGACACCACCCTTATTTTTGCATTTTCGTTTGATTATCTCCCCTTTAGTAGATGGCCTGGGTCCTGCATTTAACAAAGAGGTGAAGCCCTTACACCCAAGACGAATGTGTACAAGTTGGTTGGATTTGGCCCAGCGGTTCTTGAGTAGAAGTTGAAAAATGGAAAGTTGTCATGACGACGACTGCCGACGACAGACACCAGACAAAATTTTGATTCAAAAGCTTCACTTGAGCCTTCGGCTCCTTCGGCTCAGGTGAGCTAAAAACAAAACCTGAAAATCAAAACAAACCTCAGATTAGCTTTTCAGTTTTGATGTCCCAAAGCAATTCCCAAGACAAAATGAACTGCTGTTTTAAGCTGTTATTTGGCAGCTTTTTACCAGTTTGGCAGATTAACAGCTGTTATTTAGCAGTTCCTAACAGTTCACTGGTTAGCAGTTCTTAGAACTGCTTCCACAGCAGTCAGCTTAGCTGTTCATTTCATACATCTTAGCTGTTTTCAGCAGTTTGATGCACTGGGTACTAACAGCTGTTGATCCTTTAAACTCATTACTGCTATTCTTCTCATTGATATAGCAGATAGCAGTTTCAGATTAATAGGTGCATACTGTTGTAATACTTTGGTTTTTTTGGGGTTTTTTTTGGGGGGGGGGGGGGTGTTGTTGGTTGGTTGGTTTTTTGTTTAAATATTGGTTGTGTGGGTTGTTTTTTTTTACCATTATTACCGGGTATTTGGAAATAATACATGAATCCCAAAAATGTTCAATAATTAAAAATATTATCATTTAAAAAAAAAAAAAAGAAAAGAGAAAGCTTAGACAGAATTATTTTTTAGTGTTTTTCTAAAAATAACATTCAAGAAATAAAATCCCTAAAATGTTCAAGAAATAGCATTTAGAATAAATTATTTTTCTCAAGTGCTGTTTTTTTTTCCCCCATGTGCAGGAACTAATGGTATTGAATATTCTGTCAATTTTTTCACTCAGATTTATCAATTAATTATATTAAGCTGAAATTATCTTAACTTTATAACATTGAATGAATTGAGATTGGGTTCATGATTAAACCTATAAAAACATTGGATTGGACCACGTACGCCAAAAGTAATTGCCGCCAGTTTACAACATGAGGATTCGTCTGATTTTGGCTTTGATGTGAATGTACAGCTGTTCTAAAGAAATTTTCAGATGTTATGCACCATTAGAGAAAATAACTGCTAAATTAAGAGTGCATTAAATAATTGCATTAAAGATCGGAAGTTTTATAATTGGAGAAACAGCCTATTGAATAGCTGCGAAATTGAATTTGTTCTCAATGTTTAGAAAAAGAAACATGTTTTTCTTGAGAATGAAGTAGCATGATTTTCAAAAATAGTGCTATTATCAATGCACTGAAAAGGATCCACTTTATTTGGAAAACTTATTAAATTAAATTGCCTACACTTTCATCATACGTACCACATGAAAAGAACAGTTATGTTTCAAGAAAACATTCAATGGCTTCTTATTATTAGTTTGTTTATTCAATTTTATGTGTACAGAATTGTCAAATATATAAAGTCAATTCATTTTTCAATTCAGTACTTTTTGTTTTCAATGCTCATAATATTGAACCAGTCTGTAGGTGCGAGTGGAGTGCAATAATTAAGGACTGCAAAATTCAAGTGTTTAATTCTAAGTTGTTAACCTTTTGTCATATGTTCCTATAGCTAATAGGGATATAATGTATAATTAATGCACTCCTTCAATCAAGTGTTGATGGAATATCAATTTAAATTTATGAATAGGAAATTAATTCGATAACAGAAATCAGTTTCAGTCCACACTTTTTAATCCTCAAAATTTACCAATAAAATTTTACCACTGAAGCAATTTAGGTTAATTACAACCATGGTAATAGCTAGTCAAATCACAACTTTTAAACAATATGTTCTTCATTAATTGTAATTGAGGAATTATCATAGTTGAAACGTTTAACTTACTATTATAGTGTTAGGGATGAGAGAGAGACAGCGCCAGGAGGAGAGAAGAAGAGAGAGACGAGATGAGAGAGAAGAGAGAGAGAGAGAGATTGTACGAAAGAGCAATCAATAAAAGAATATTCTCATGAACTTTTGATTTTTTTCTTTGTTGTATTCTGAATTCACATTAATCTTAATAGGAACTTTGGTAAAAAAACTTATTGATTTTTTTTCTTCTGGTATAAGTTAGAGCGGAATGTGTTTGTTGCAATAGGGTTATTGGTCCAGTAAAATTAATGGTCATCTGAGTATGACTAAAATATTTGTAATATATCACTTTATTGAGAATGTTCAACATGATTGAAATCCAACTGTCTATACGGTTACACTGACTAATGCAATCAGACCAACTGATGCAAACTATATGTACAACTTGATGGCAGCCGCTGGGAACGTCGTTTTCATTAATTTCCCTCTTTGTCTTAAAAATAATTTAATCACCATCAATATATTACTACTTTTTTTTATTTCTTATCCTTTAAATCAAAATTTCAATCCAAGATATGATGATAAATATCTGGTTTAACATGCTAATTAATAAAACGGTGGATTAATTTAAGTTGTATATCATAGCATGTCATTAAACTTTACGGCGCTGTAATGATCGGGTTCGTATTTAGCATCGGGTTCAAGCTACGGGGAAGAGAGAATTTAAACTGGTTGACCCGTCAAAGTAACCAGTTTACGCGCGATTCTAACCTTTGGCGAGCGCCATGTTTGAAACAAGGACGGTGCAGTGTTTAGCGTTTAGTCCACAGAATCTGTCGGAGAGGATCGATAAGAAACACCTGTGGGTCATGTACGATATTTAAAGAAGTTGATGCCGATTAAAAGTGAGTGTTTCAATTTTTTTCTAGTGCGAATGATTTATTTTGACTCCCGAAAAGATCCGTGGGCAAAAATTCCTTGGTATCTCCTTTCGTCAATCTAGTGTAGTAGGCCTAGGTCTTTTTATATTTCGTAATTATTTGCAATTTATTTATATTTTACAGGAATTCTTCACGATTACCATATTCAGAAGTAACTGGAAAGACTTGTGTAAAAAGGTTGACGCGAATTCAAATTTTGCACACACGCGAGTCTGATCACACTGCAATACGCCAATCATAGTATCTGTGACATAATCTACAAGTAACCGTAAACAAGAATGGGAAACTTACACCAACTGTAGCAACCATAATGATATAAATTGCCACACTAATGATACATTTTGCATTAACGAATGCATTGGTTATTCGCTTATATGCAAAACTATATCATTAATGATGCACCATTCATAACCTTTAATGATAAATCGTTCGCTTAATTGAAAAATTTTTTCATTAAAGGACTACGAATCGTCTCGATTAATGAAAAACTTTAAATTGTAATAACTATGCACAGTGATGTCCACTAATGATAAAAAGAATCGAAATGGTATGAGTGGAATGAATTTCACATTTATTAATGATTATTTCTGATATTAATATGAATTAAACAGCAATGGACGGTTCATTAAAGTACCGCATGCGTAGAACGTTTGCTCTCAGAGTAGAGTAATCCAATTTAATAAAAAATATAATTATAGAACGTATACTTTGTATTAATCTTTTCGATCCTGACAAATGATTAATTTTTATATCCGTTGATTGTTATCAGAATAATTGTTTTTTTCTGAGAAAACGGTTACAAACAAGAAAAGGTATTAGACTTGATTATAATGCAACAAAATAAATTATTACTCCAAAGATATTTCATGCACATGCGGCAGTAGTTCCTTGAGATTATAACAAGTAGTATAGGAAATTAGCACTCTTGTCATAAAGAGTGAAATCACCACTTTGCTTGAATTTATATCTATTAAAGTTGATTTGATCTATTAACGAGTTTTTTAGAAAATTCTTTCTTTTAGCATCGCATAGAGTGAAAGCAAATTAGTCTTTTTATCATTGTTATACGTATTCATAAACTGCAAAGTAATTCGTATAAATGCTATTGTGGTGTGAGTGTCTTTCCTTAAGATAAAGTTCTAGTGGTCCACCGTTGAGGAGTACACTGATTATATATAACACGAATTTGCTATAGTTAAAGGAGAGAAAGCATGTGGGAGTACGGTGTTGATGAGTGGCTGAGTCCAAATACTATTTGCCCCAACCCCCCCCCCCCCCCCCCCCCCCCCCCCCCCCCCCCCCCCCCCCCCCCCCCCCGGAAAAACAAGCCGCGGGTTTATTAAATACAGCCTCCAAAAAAATTGAAGAGAAGGAAAATGTTCCATGTATAGCATTATCGTTTCCCCAGCACCGAAGAAAATATCGGTAGAGTTTCTCGCATGGGATAGAACATTTCCTTTCTCCTTTTCTCGTTTTTTTTTTTCATTAGAGAACGATTTATTATAATGGTTATTGATGGTGTATCATTAATTATATAAGTTTTTGCATTAGCGAACGCAAAGCATTCGTTAATGCAAAATTATTCATTAGTGGGATTTATATCATTAATTGGTTGCTACACACCACCTTTATGAATTGAGGAAAAAACTCATTTTTTCCGTGAACTATTACTCAGGAGTGAGTGCATTGCCGCCAGGGATCGTGCCACTAAAAACGTCCGAGGCTTTCAAGGGACTAGCAGTTGATTGTGGCCATTACGAGGCAGAAGCACACCGTCTGTGTGAACCAATAAATGACAGAACAAAAGAGTTGTGGATTGTGAATAATATTTGTGATTGTGATGATCGTACAAGTACTCTACGAGTAGAATTTTTACAGAAGAATGAAGCAAGTGACGTAATTTGATTGTGTGTTTGACAAATTGGGTGTGGATGGCAATCGAAATTCTCTCTTCCCAGGATTCTTAATGCAAGAAGCATTTAATTAACTGTTATGTATGACGTAATTTGAATGCGTCATAAATTGCATCAATGTCTTTTCAATGCCATTTAAATGTCATGATTATGACTCGTTTCAATGCCAGTCTAATGCAACCCCAATGCTATATTTAAATGCCAGTCAAATGCAAGTCTAATGCAACTTCAATGGGATTCCCATGTAGTCTCAATGCTATTCCAAAGCAATACTAATGCCTTTTAATGCCAGTGTCTTGCTTTTTCAATGAAAACTGTCAATTCAATGTTTATTTTCTAATGCAAGTTCCCTTTACATTTTTCAAAATGTTATGTCAATGCTATTTCAATGCTTTGAATAAAAATGCTACTTCAATGCAAAATCAATGCAGTTCTTTTTGGTAAGGGTTGCGTTTATTTGAACAAGCACTAATTTAATCTTTGCGTTAACACGCCGTTTTTCTCAAAAGCGGAAGTAAATTTTATAAAATGCAATGAAACATGATATTTCGGGGAGAAAAAATCGCTCGCCATTCGGGCAAAAGGATTTTCAATATCAGTCGCCCACGCAAAATTTGCTCGCATTGCGCGAGGTGGTTATGCACACACTGTATGATGTATTGCTCTCTGAGGGGACCACAACTAGTAAAGTGTGAATGATATCCAAGTACAAATTTAAACATATATTCTAACTCCTCATTGTCTGAATTATTTGTCAAAGAGTACCACATCTTCCTTGGTTATCTTTATCTCTATCAACATACCACCTAATACTACTCGGATAATTATGTTATAGACCCAAATAAAACTGGTTTCCTTCATGATCAAGGACACTGTTATGGGTGGAGCTTATCTATGGTCATGTTAATTCTACCTGAACCACGAAGCAAGCTATACGACAGGGAGTGTCCCAGACTGTTATGTTAGGGTTTCTGTGGTCATAAGTGTTTGTAATACATGGTGGTAATCCCTATTCCCTACCAGTAGCTGACGCAGTCTACAACCCCCTTCCCTCTTTGGTATTTGTATCAATAGTAAAGCTCGATAATACTTATTCATTATTGATTTAAAATGATTTCATAATGTTGTGTTATGCCTAGGATTAAAGTGCAAATTATTGTTTGATCATTTCATTTCCAATATGTTGCAATTCACGTAATTTATAACTCATCAACATGAACATAATAAGTGGAAGCTCGCCATTTCACGTCCAATTGGAACATATACAAAATAACTCTTTGTTCCTTAATTTTCTAGATTGTTATCAATATACACTAGTACATTGTAGAATTAGTGCTTTAAGATATGATATTGATAAATAAATGTTTTAAATTGTTTCTGTTTTCAATTCTGACCCTTGCATAATAACAATAAAGTTTTGGCTCAGCAAAGTATATAAAAAAAGTAATCTGTTTAA
The DNA here is from genome assembly GCA_903981925.1 of Ostrea lurida. Taxonomy (NCBI): domain Eukaryota; kingdom Metazoa; phylum Mollusca; class Bivalvia; order Ostreida; family Ostreidae; genus Ostrea; species Ostrea lurida. Next base: position 7,954 of record CAJDSM010045549.1, read on the forward strand.
TTGCCTACCACTCTGCACCTCCACATCATTTCAAAGTAATTGTAAATGTACAAATTACATTTCAAAATAGCGTAATTTAATTGTACTCATGAATTTCAATGTAACTGTAATTATAAATCTGATTACATTGAATGTATATTGACCCCCTGATTCCTGCTGTCACTGCTTTGGTATGTTATGCTTGTGCCAATTTTTAAATGGAGTTAAAATACAGTCTAGTCTTGAAGACAGAACCATTTTGGAAAACTTAAACAAAATTTTCCAATAAAAAGTGTTAGGGTAGGGCGTGACAAAATAGGGCCGGTCGGATGGCAGTAAAACACAACATATTTTTTTTCTGGCCCCAGCAAAATTTGAATGTCAGTTTGGAGTTAATAAGATACAGAGACTACCAATATTCTTCTAATGTAAACAAGGCTCGAAGCCTTGTTTATTTGCAACAAAGATTGCTTTCTACAGAAAATACCATTTGTATAATAAACAGATAGATGTGAGAAACACTAGAAATTCTTAATGCATGTGTTCAGAATGGACTTGTAATATTGAAAAATCTGCTTAACAAATGGAACGTATACTAGCAATACTCAATAATATACATAAAACATTGGTCGGGCTTGTTGTTACATACACAAAGAAACTGTACAGTGCCTGTATCTCACTTGGAAGTTACAACAATTGACGTTCACATTTTTGCTGACATTAGAATAATACCTAAATGGAGCATTGTAAACATTAAACTCGGCACATCTTCACATTTGAATATTTTTAGTTCAATAGTGTCATAGCCCCTTTAAGGGCAGCTTTTTGGATATCTATAATAAACTTACCATGTATAAATCTGTGTATAGAAACACCATAAATCGAAAACAAAAGAGAAAAAACAAAATTTGTTGAGTTCTTAAGAATGCTAATCTTACAAAAACCCAGTATAAATTTGTTCCTGTTTCAGCAAGCTATTCCCGGGTGAGCTAAACCCTAGAACTGTCCTTTTCGGACCCAATCCCTCCGTGGGGCCACAATATACACAAATGTAAAAATACCAACTTCCTCAGATTGAAACAGAATTGAAGATGTCTATTAGTCATCTATATATATTTTTTTTTTATTGAAATATTCCTTTAAAAAATTAATTACCCATTTTAAAATATTAAACATTACTGGTATGCTCAATACAAAACATTATTATCCAATTACATACTATTATCCAGAATTTTCAAAGTATTTCCCATTGTTTATTCAGCATTTCTCATTCTGATCCCCCACCCCCACCCCTATTGACAGAAATGGAACATATTAATTGAATATACATGTGCTCATGTCATTATGTCAATAAAAAAAAGGTAGCATAAAGTTATTTCACACTTCAAAAATGCATCGATTAACTTTGTTTTTGAACTACACTCCAAAGAGACCCCGCCCCCCCCCCCCCCCCTTTATTTTAATAAAAAATAAGAAATATGTTTAAATGCATAAATGCATAAGCTCAGTTAAAAAAAATCAATGCATTTACAATATTTACTATCACTCTTTTCCTGAATTTTTAAGAAATACTTTTTTTAATGGGGTAAAATGGTAACGCATAAGGTGGAATAAAGCCTGTAAATTGAGAGAACTTGTTGTCCAATCAATCATATGAAATATCCAGGTGCCCGCATCTCATATTTGAGTGAGTAAGAACTATTCGTGCCTAATACCAAATTTCAGAAAAATCTTGCGACTGGTTTGGCTTATGATTGAGGCCACGGACAAATCATTTCTACAGACCTAGACTATGCTGATTCCAATACTATACACCCCCCAATATCTGTTTTGCAAGATGGGTATAGGAAGATGCAAAATCATTACGTTTCTATAATACTGCAGGCCAAGAAGTACATGAGTGACCTCCACCTCCTTCTCAATTGAAGGAAACACATAGTTTGGCCCAAAATCGTTCTTCCCACCAGATGGTATCACCGTAATAAATTCCTGCTCCCCTTGTTTCCCTCGGTAATCGTTTGTTGTTATATCTACAATAACAGTCATAAATTCAATGCCTTTGGTCCATACTAAAGGCCAAAACATGATGTCTACAGTTTTTGCAGAAGAAGTAACGACAGAGATCCATCAGTAGAGACCAATCAATCTAGTGCTGATAGAGGAGCAAGATCCACACATATGAGAACCAGATTTAAAACAAAATGGGCAAAACTAGCTAGAATAGCCATCAATTCCTAAAACAAGACCTGAAGAATGGCCAACTTTCCCGCATCACAACATACCCCTACAAATGATATTACTTGGACTTAAGAATCTGATCATTATAGGCTCACGCGATATCAATCCTGTCAATTAAATTTCCAAAAGTACAAGGCCACAGTGACACATTCATTCTTGACTGCACCTGTCCCAACTGGCCAAAGAGACTTGAACAGTCTCAAGTAGTGTAAATTATAAACGAAATGTTGACCGTCCGAGAAAGCTTCGCGCAAAATCCATAGTCCCCGTTTAAAAGTCAGATATACAATATAACGATTCTAGAAAAAGATAACAATTTCTAACTATCTCAATACCATTCCCCTTTCCACTACCGTTGAGGACATAGGATCATGAAAAAGACAATGGATCCCACAAACTGTGCGCGACACACATCGAATCGTAGAACTTACGTTAGTCGTCCCCCTCGGCCCCCCTTTGTTTTTCCCCCTGGTGGTACAATTCGTAGCCATCATGTCCGACTGTACGGATGGTGCTCATGACCAGTGGATTTGTGAGCTGATTCTGCACACAGGTAAAGTGTCTACTAGCATCTAATCAATGCTTTCGCAAAGTGGCAGTCACAAGTCCTGGCATCACGTGAGAGTCTGACAAAACAAGACGTGAAAGATCTTCAGCACAAAATAAGTCTGAAAAACAAACGTGAAAAGAACCGGTCATATACTTATACAGTAAGCCAGCCAATAGTCTGAAAAAAAACAACGGAAAAGAAGCCTGCATATAAGACTTAGTCATAAGGCCAACCTAGTTAATAAGTCTGGAGAAGCCGAAGAGCGCCGCTATGGGCCACAATCGCTCACCTTGAAACACTGCTTCACTAGAAGAGCAGTAGTAGCAACTTTAATCCCCATATTGTGGCCCCACCCACCCTCGGAGGGGAATTTGAAGACAAAAAAAAAAAAAAAACCTTGAATCTCCACTATCACACGAAGCTTTCATTATAAATTTCAGCTTTTCTGGCCAGACTGGTTCTTGAAAAGATAGTTTAAAAGATTTTCCTATATACTCAAATATTAAAACTTTGATCCCCTTATTGGGGCCCCATCGACCCCGGGGGTCATGATTGAAATACAAACATTGAATTCCACTATCATCAGGAAGCTTTCATATAAATTTCAGCTTTTCTGGCCCGTGGTTTATTGAGAAGAAGATTTTTATAAAGATTTTTCCTTATCGACATCGTAAAACTTTTGATCCTCCTATTGGTCCCATCGTATACCCCCTGGGGAGTCAATGATTTGAAAACTTGCATACACTATATTCAGGAAGCTTCATGTAAATTTCAAGCTTTTCTGGCAGTGGTTCTTGAGAAGATTTTTAAAGATTTTCCTATATTAATTCATGATGTAAAAGTTGCATCCCCTATTGGGGCCCATTCGTACCCCGGGGGTCATGATTTGCAACAACTTGAATCCTGGCAACTATATCAGTAGTCAGGAAGGTAGGTGTCGGACAGGTCTTAAATCGTCCCACGATATGGGACCAACCCACTGATGTGGATATCAAAAGTCATGAGCTACGATATGCAATTACTGAAGTAAAGTGTTACAGAAAATTTCCCCGCCTTCACACATTTTTATAGCAGGTTTTTGCACTCAAGTGCAACCCGGCCAAAAACTAAATAACCTGTTTGAGGCAGGAAACATTGGGGGGAAGAAAAAACAGATAACCTCTCGATGTGAATTTCATTTCAGTTACTTCTGAGAATAACGCGTTCGCACCACTGTTTAACTGATACGAAATTGAGAATCGTTTCTGTCAACATTGTACCTTACACTCTAAATAGCAATAGACATAAAATTATTCTTTCTGAATGTAATTTTTTTTTACTAGTCTACAGTGTAAATATCAAACCGTGTTAGGAACTTCTTTGACAAAGCATAACAGACTGCTTTCCAATAATGAAAATGTTTTCAATTTCTTTTGTCTGTTTAGCAGGGGTGACATTTGAAAATTTAAGAATAAATTGTTGCTCCAACGAATATAGCTTGCAATGACTTCCGATTTCTGCATTGAGTAGTGCTATTCTTAAGTTAACTCTTCATTTGTCAATATAAATGCTCCATGAATCCATCTTATATTCTTTTACAGGTTGAATTTTATTCCCATATCCAAATTCCAGCTTTATATTGGACATTAAATACCAGTAGTCACACGCCAAGAATAGATTTTGGGTACAAACTACCAAATTGGCATTTTTCAATTGTTGAGATTGATACCACAGGTACACAGCGAAGCGCCATTCTGGAGGAGGTTACGTAGGATTGGACCAATTAAGGATACAGACAGCACATTCTGGAGGGAGGTTACGTAGGATTTGTATTAGGACCATTAAGGAGTTTGTTTTGTGACGTTAGATTAGCAAAACACGGCATTATAATGCCCAGATTGTAGAATACTTACTTTAAGGTAGTAACCACCTTATCAAGCTGTGACATAATTCTGTTTCATAAAGTAAAAGTCCAGTACAATATTTACAGGGTCTTTTCAATTTTCTTATAATCCAGGGTGGATTATTCAATAATGGATTAACCTATAAATTCTGTTTGAATCTGCCGGAGAAATTTTTTTTTTTATGTAACAACAAAATGTAACTGAAGTTTATGTAATAATATCTATTACATCAGTCCAATGTTACACAATGTAATAACATTCTTTATAAGTATTATGAATTTCTTGGGTTACATGTACCCTCCTTCAACTTGCCATCAACAAGACATCCATTTTGTTGAGAATTCAAGAATCCTTGCAATTTATGCACATCTACAAGATGAGGTCCTAGCTTTAAAACTGCTAAGAGAGAACAAAGTAAACCCATGCAATCAATTCTCAACATTTTTTTTTCAAAAACTGATAGTTCAACAAGAGGCCCAAGGGCCACATCGCTCCACCTGAAGCAACAGCTGCTTCACTAAGAAGAGCAGTAGTTGGGATTTAGAAACATGTACCACTGTTGGCACTAATATCTAACCTATGTCGTGTAGGCATTATCTGAAACCACTTCAATCTACTCCAATATCAGTTGAAGCTTTCAGGTTGAAACATCCACTCTTTGTTCAATGAAAATAAGATTTTTTAAAGATTTCTCTATATATCGCTGTAAACTTTGATCCCTATTGGGGCCATATACCCCGGGGGTCTGAATTTTGGAACAAGACTTGAATCTCCTCTATATCAGAAAGCTTTCCATATAGAGCATTTCAGCTAATTCACTCATCGTGTTCTGAAAGAGATTTTTAAAAGAATTTCTCCTATATAATCATGTTGTAAAACTTTGTCCCCTATTGGGGCCCATCATACCCACCGGGGGTCATGATTTGAACAAACGTTGAACTCTCCACTATATCAGGAAGCTTTCATATAAATTTCAGCTTTTCCTGGCCAGTGGTTCTTGAAGAAAATTTTAAAAGATTTTCCCTATATAATCAATGTAAAACTTGATCCCCTATTGGGGCCCATCGTACCCCGAGGGTCATGATTTGAACAAACTTGAATCTCCACTCTATTCAGAGCTTTCATAATAATTTCGCTTTCCTGGCCATGTGGTTCTTGAGAAAAGAGTTTTTAAAGATTTGTCCCTATAATATATAATACAATTTGATCCCCTATTGTGGCCCCATCGTACCCCCGGGGGTCATGATTTGAACAAACTTGAATCTCCTCTATATCAGGAAGCTATTATCTAAATTTCAGCTTTTCTGGCCCAGTGGTTCTTGAGAAGAAGATTTTTAAATGACACCACCCTATTTTGCATTTTCGTGATTATCTCCCCTTTGAATGGGGCCGGTCCTTCATTTGAAACAAACTTAACCCCTTCACCCAAGGATGATTTGTATCAAAGTTTGGTTGATTTGGCCCAGCGGTTCTTGAGAAGAAGTTGAAAACTGTGAAAAGTTTTACGCCGACGACGACAACGACGACAGACAACGGACCTTTTGATCAGAAAAGCTCCACTGAGCCTTCCCGGCTCAGGTGAGCTAAAAAAGATGTGGTTTGTGAAACACAAATGGCCCCGAACTTCCACATGCCAGTGGAAGGGCTTGTCAAAGGATTCTGCATGTGAATTATGACAGGTTTATCCCTTAACGCATTGCCAAAAAGTTATGGCCACTGTTATTTTTACAATGTAGGTCAAAATCTAAGGTCAAGGTCAAACTTTTTGGTAACAAAAGATAAAAGGACTGTCATAAAAGGAATACACATGTGAAATATGAATGCCCTAACTCTTGCATTCAAAAGTTATGGGCTAATGTAAAGTTTTCGAAAGTAGGTCTAAGTTAAAATCACAGGTCAGGAGGTCAAAGTTTTCTACTTCACGAAAGGTCTTGTCAATATAGGTATATACATGTGAAATATTAAGACCTAGTACTTACCATTCAAAAAGTTTGTAGCTACGGTTAAAAGTTTTTGAAAAGTAGGTCCAAACTTCAAGTTCAAGAGGTCAAAATGTTGGTGA
>CAJDSM010045553.1:2001-16907 GCA_903981925.1 Ostrea lurida
ATGATGGGGCCACAAATTAGGGATCAAAGTTTTATCCATTAATTCATATAGGGAAAATAAAAAAAAATCTTCTCTTTCAAGAACTACTGGACTTTAAAAAGCTGGAAATTTATATGACAGATTCCTGGATAATTGTGGAGATCAGAGTTTGTTTCCAAATTGCATGACCCCCAAGGGTACGAAGGGGCAACAGTAGGGACAAAGTCTTTTACATATGTTATAATGGGGAAATTTTTAAAAATCTTTTCCTCAAGAGCAACCACGCTGGGACCAGGAAAGCTGAAATTATATGAAATCTTCCTTGATATAGTGGAGATTCAAGTTGTTCAAATTCATTGACCCCAGAGGTATGGTGGGGCCACAATAGCCTTAGGGGATCAAAGTTTTACATTTGAATGTATAAGGGAACAATTAAAAAAAATGTCTTCTCAAAGACCGAGAAGACAAACATTACTCTTAAAGATTCCCTATATAGAATAGAATCAAATTTGATCAGATCATAGCCTCCCGGGGATAGAGGCGAGGCCACAACAGGGATCAAAGTTTTAAGGAAAACTTGAAAATTTTTCTAAATCACCACTGCTAGAGCCAGGGCCAAGGTCACTCAGGTGAGCGATGTGGCCATTGGGCTTCTTGTTTGGGACTATGATTACGTTTAAACACATTGTTTACTTGGCAATTTTATATCTCTTTACACATGTTGCTTCTATCTTGTTCACAGGTCCACATACACAAACACCACAGTCAGAAGGACTCACAAGCAGAGGATGCTATATCCTCTCTCACGCAACTAGTTGCAAGGGAATTTAGAATTCTAAACTACTCTTCCAAAACTTCTGCAAAGAAATTTTGAGTTATCCCTCCTTTTTTTAACGAATAAAGTTTCGAAACTACGGAAATGGAAAGTCAGGAATGTTAATAGAAAATCGAAAGGGAGTTTCATGAAGCTTGCCTTTATTAAGATACAACACTTTCTGAAAGTTTTTCAATTCGATTTAGTGAAGAGTTTTTCAGGTATAGTGTGAAAGCATGAAACACCCCTTTCATGGAAAAAGTTTCCATATCCTGAAAGTAAAAAATTCAGAAATTTTTCCAAAATCGAAAGGGAGCTAACCTCAAATGGATATTTGCACTGCCCTAAAGTTTCATAATTAAATAGGTGCAAGGCCCATTTGAGTTATTGCGTGAAAACTATTTTTCTGCACTCCTTTCAGTCCCCATCTGACAACTCACAAAGTTCAATATTTTTGAGATGTAAAATCAGAATTTTTTTCGAAGAAATCGAAAAAGGAGCTGACCTCAATGGATATTTACGTCTGGTCTAAGTTTCATAATTAATTGGTGGCAATGCTACTTCTGAGTTATCGCACGAAACTGCTTTGGACGGACGGACAAGCTGATTATTATAAGGGCTCCATGCCAATAACTCGGCGGGCCCTAATAATGCAAAAATAGGGTGTAGTCATCTCACAGATCACTGGGCCAGAAAAGCTGAAATCTATTACGACTAAACAAGGCAAAGATAACAAACATTGATCAATCTTCGTTAAGTCCTCAATAGGAAATACAAACGAGTTGAGGAAAGATCCTGGATACACAGAGGTGGGCATCAGGTGCCCAGGAGTACCAGTAAGCATTCCCTGCTAGACCGGTCACACCTACCGTGGAACCCACTTGATCAGGTTAAATGGAGTAGTCTTGGTAGTCAAGCACGGAGATTTAAAAAATTGAAATCATGAACCCCTGGGAGTACGATGGATGCAAAACTGGGATTCACATGTTTTTCATTTGAACATATAAGCAAACCAAACCTTTTAAACAAGAAATAGTTGAGAAAACATAAACTGCAGAGGGGTAAAAAGATTATTGAGCGCACCACCAACACATGGTATTAAGAACCAGCGTTTTGTGACCTTTTGGATCTGAAAAGTCAATAGGAATCATCTCCTAATCTTAGGGAACAAACCCTGTACCCAAGTTTGGTTGTTACCATGCAAAGGAGTCAAAAGATTTTAGCAAACAACACTAACACATAGGGTTCAGGAACTAGGTGATTTTGAGCTCTTAGATATCTCAAAAATCAATAGGTTCAATCTACTCTCTAAGGACACCCCTGTACAAGTTTGGGTTGATATCAAGCAAAGGGGTCAAAAGATATTTGGAAGAACACATTGGTCTACAGATCGACCGACAGGGCAAAAACAATAATATGCCCCCCTTTTTTTCAAAGGGGAGGGGGGGGGGGGGGGGGGGCATAAAAATGAAGGCCCATACCCCTCTACAAGGGCATATTTTTAATCAAGTTTGATAACTCATTTCTGAAAAAAAATTCTGAACCAAGCTGCTTGTAGTATACTACAGTTTTGCTGAAGTTCATTGCAAGGAACTTCTGCCCAAGTGAGCAATGTGGCTAATGGGCCTCTCGTTCATCATCTTTTTAAGACATTTAAATGGAGATGTGGAATAAGCCCCACAAAAATTGAAAGGCATCTGTCACATTTTTGCGGGACATGAAATGCAGAATAGACCAGAATGGATTACCTCGAAATTGATGCAATATATAAACTTAAATATACAAAACATGTTTTGACATACAAGGGGGAGTAGGTCAGCCATTTTTCAGATATTACTCATCACATTGAAGTTTCACGCAACACCTGCTCACTGATCCAATTTCACAATAAAACTAAACTAAATACAGAACTTACTCCAATCATGTACCTGTGTACCGAGTCTTAACTGGACTGCAGTACAGCTCAGGTGGATTTTTGAATGCTCACTTTCCTCTTGTGGGCCAGCCACTTGGAATCACAGTGGGCAATAGGAGTGGACAATTACCCGAGTTTTATACAATTATATATACAACCCACTGTGTTCCATTGACGATAAAAATAGTCAACAGACGCCAGCGTGAAAATTAATTTCCACCTGAGCTGTACTGTAACTGGGACAGTTCCATTTAGTGGCAATGAGTGGAGCTGGTGGTATTTTAAAAGCACTGAAGCCATGCATGTTAATATACAGTATGAATTGATCAATGACTCCTAAAAGAGACCATATACTATACGAGTATATGGAAATGAACACTGCTACAAAGTTAAAATAATTACATCAATTCATGTTATGTTTCAAATTACAGACAGAATATAGGATTTATTTTTGTTCAGCAAACTTACACTTCAACAGATCAAGTGAACACATTTGTAACATCAGTTCTTTTATTTCAATTTTCAAGAGTGTAAAACAACCTTTATTTTTATTCATATCATATTATATCAAATTTTGGATTGCTTGTCTCTTGCAATGTATACATGTATCAACACTCCACCATGAGTTATGTCCCTTTGCGTGGTCTGCTAAAAGTCAATCGGTGAAAAGTTTTCCTTCTTTATCCAATCAAATTGTATAAGAAAATTATAGCAAATTCATCAATTTTTTTTCTTCAAGTTTATGGGTTGCCCCTGATGCCCCACCCTGGGGCATTATTGTCAGTCTGCGAAATTAAGCGGTAGCCCGATGACCGGGGCTAGTAAAATCAGGATCGGGCTACCAAATATTAGAGTCACGCATGCCCTGTGGGCCAGTGACGCACAGATAGCCAACCGAATTTGTTTTGGAATAAGAATGATTCCTTTTTTAAAATACAAAGAAGGCGTGATTCCGGGCAAGAAAGCTGTCAAACGACCGTCTTTATCACAAGAGGAAAAGATCCGCACTAGTTAAGAAAAGGTATGAGGCTGAAAAACGAAAAAGGAAATTCCAAATGGCGTGGAAGGAGAATCGGCCATGGCTGGATTTTGTTGACGGACTTATCATTTAATTTTATTTCACGTGATCACCTAACGCGGATTCTCATTGGTTAAAACACCTTTTAAGAATTGAGGTGATTTTTCGATCACATACCTGAACAACAAGTAAAGTCTAATAAACATTATTTTGTTGTTGTAATATAAAATTAAATGATAAGAAATAAATCTTATATTTTTTCGGGTGATATGCAGGTTATCACCGAGATTTTAGACGGTAAAACTTTTCATCAATGCGCTTCGCGCATTGATGAGTTTTACCGTCTAAAATTCGGTGATACCTGCATCACCCGAAAAAATATAAAATTCATTTCTTATATGTTTTGTATTTGGAGCAAAGCAGAAAATGTCCCTAGCTGCAAGTTCATTACCAGATCCGACAATTTTCGTGTAGATTCAGTATAAAGGAAAAACGAGAATAGTAAATGGCACAAGCATTACGCTCAAAAATATAAACCTAAACCAAAAGCTGCAGCAACATACTCTGCACATGGAGCGAGAGTTACAATTTCTTTAATGAGATATAGAATTAAAACACAGTGTGTAAAACCTAAATCCTGTTGATTTGTTGTTTTTTTTAAATTGTAACACAAAAGTTTTAAGGCTAGTAAATTTTCTTGAGGGCTAGTGCTTTTTTCACGTTTACTTGCCCTGTGGTGAAAAACGTTAAGTGCAAAGACAGTATTGTATAGATGACTGCAGTTAACGTCAAAGCTACTGATCAGAAAGTTACGAAGAATATAATTTTTTAAACGCAAGATGGTGGAAAAGGGACATAACTCACGTGAAGCGTGGATACGTGTATCATATATACGATTCATGTCCCTAATATGGGGATTGGAGTCAACATTGTACGAAAGCCTAGAGAGATGTCTGCGAACCCGTTAAATATCAGCGACCTGTCCAAGTTCGCAGTCACATGATCACAACAACAGGACACATCCGTGAACCAATCAAATGTCCCGTCCACGACCAGCTGTCCCCTATCACAGAATCGGTCCAGTTTCTGAGCACCTAAAGTCTTACTTGCTTCACAATGTCGACACTGCGAGTACTTCCTATCCTCAACACTTTGTTCAGAGTCCCTTTGATCCCATACCGAGTTTGTATGTCCGCTGCTTTGTAATTTGGATACATTCTTACAGTTTATATTTTGTCCACTAAATAAACAAGGTCCTTTGGCACATACCATCTGGTTTGTCATGGCATCAGTTTTTTGACGTTGAGGAAGCGAAAACGAAACAATATCCGAAAGCAATCCGAGGAAATTGGATCCCGTACGACTTGGTTCAGAAGGGTCCTTCACCCATCCATCATCCAGGCCAGTTAAGTTTTCATTCGATTCAGAAGTCGTTTTGGCAGACGTTGATTGTTTGGACAGACCAGGATTTGACAAGGACAGTATGGAGGGCAGCGTTAGAAGTGTCCACAGGGAAGTGAGAGAACCGTCCAGCACCCTAGGCTTGTTTCCTTCCACAGTATCCATCTTCTCCTCAGGGACCTGGTGACCTTCACCTGACACAACAACATCGTTCAAGGTCGGTAGTATGGCAGGTTGTTTGGTCGGCAGGGGAACAGGGGTCAGCGAGGTTAAGGTTGAAGTGACCAGTAGAGTGGAACCAACCACCGTTAATATTCCGGCGATGTATGCCACCATGGACACTGCTAGCACCTGATAATGATAACAATATTCAATCATTTCACAACCACGACATTCATTCATTTTGATGTGCTAATTAGTACATAGTAAGGAGTAACAATATTGACGCGTTTATTGCTTTACTTGCCTTTGGAACAAGGGAAGATAATTCATTAAGTGTCTGTAAGAGTTGCGGATCTTGACTCAATGCCCACAGGTCTGTGTACGAAAACCATCCTCTATCGATTCCCTGTGCCAGTGCAATTCTAAAATACCACAAAAATAAAGCGAAATTCAGGTGTGTCTCCAACAGTGTTTGAAACTCGCTGTAAAATTAGCTGGACATGCAGGGCTAACTACTTGTAAAAACTGTTAGCCCTGCCCGAAAGCCACTAGCCCTGCAATATATTTTGTTGGTATACTAATTATCTTATCTTATTCAAACGACAATAGGATTAAGTTTTTAAAACTTAATTCACATCTTCGTTAAAATTTCTCTCAGCGGGAATTTTAACCCGTTCGGTCAAGCGTCTTTGCAAAGAAATGTGTTCACCCGCGGCAGAATTTATGTGTCTCGGACGGTCGGGCGTACGGTTATTTCAAACACTGGTCACCAATCATGTATTTGTTTTCCATAATAAAACATTTTGTGAAACTATTGATGAAAAATATTGGTGCAGAATATGGTGCTTTATCAAATGATTAATGAATTCAAAGTTTTCATTAGCTGACACCCAACAAATTAAAACTCGATATCATTGTGATGGCAAGCATCACAAAATTTAATGGGCCCCATTTTGTGGCATCTGCAAGGTATTGGTATAAGTTCATGTACATGCAGTCTTCGAAATTAAGCGGAAGCCCGATGACCGTGGCTAGTAAAATCGGGATCGGGCTACCAAAAATGATTGACACACATGCCCGATGGGCCAGTAACATTTTTTCCAGCGAGATACTAAAATATAAATAGGATGCAATTCCTTGTATGACCTTGGTGAAAAAAACTTAAATGAGTCACTCTTATACAGCATATGGGCCAGTAAATTTTACTTGGGCTACCAATTTTTGTACTCTCACTTGCCCTCTGGGCTAGTAGCAAAAAAGGCTCAGCGCGAAGACTACATGTACACATTTCGATTCGATAGCTGCAGGGATAGCTCTCCCCTTGTAAATCCATACCTACATAGCTCTACACAAGGAACCACTCCCAAAAGTTTGATAAATATCCAGTACGAGATGTGGCTTAAATCTCCTACCCAAGCCAAGGTCAAGCAAACAAGATGCTAAATTCCTCTGCAAATTTGTTACAATTAATAATAAAATTAATATACCTTCTTTCCACTCCATGAAGCACTTCCAAGAACTCTCTTTCATTTACATATAACCGCCAGTCCTAAAAAACGAAAGCCACAAAATTCAATTTTTAAAAAATGTGTACATGGTTTGTTTAGGGTAGAAAATACATATCCTTTATGTTTTGAATAGACCCAGCTTACAATTGCCGATAAGAATTGCCGCTCCAATTCATTAATGTCTTCTGTTTCCATATCCGCTGAAGCTGCCCATTCATCATTGAAAACTTCATCATCAACACCTTCATCATAAAGAAACTTGGAAGCCATCATCTTGAAATAAATAAATAGAAGTTTAATTTAACAGAATGAATTTAATTTTTTCCTTTTGATGGAACTTATATCAAATATGGATGTCAAACTGAAAAACTCCAGAAACAAGTTCCTCAGTCATTTCTGCATGAATTGCATCAGTAGATCTATTCTGTTTTATTCTGAATGTCCTCTACTTCCGCTTTTATGTGAATGATATAAATATATGTACATGTACAAACAATCCTTCTATATGGATGTATCAATTCCCTATGTTAACTACTTTGTCAGTAAAAATTATATTATTTTCTGCTAGATTGAAAGTAAAAACTGACCTTTTAATACTTTAAAAAGTTGATCACTGACAAAATAAGCAAAATCTTGCAATAGCACTATTTTTTAATCCAACAATTCAAATCCCAGTGAAACAGTTACACACAATAAATATGCAATGCATTAAGTCTAGCATTGCAGAGATCATGGAAATTCTTCTCAACAAGACTAAATTTGGGCGAACCAAAAATTCATAACATTGGTTAAAATGCCCCAACGTAAATTATGATCATTAAAACATTGTGGAAAACTACCACAATACATGCATGCATTTCTCTTGGGCACACAAAAGAACTAGTAATTTTAAGCAATTAGAGTTATCTGCCCTTAGATCTAAATAGAAATATACAGTTAAAGAATGGGTATTACCAAATTCTTAACTAGTTCAAGCATTTGTAACATGTTTCCTTTTACCAGAAACATGATAAGTAGGTAAAGATAAGTTAACCAAATTCTTTATTTGCATGTTTTGTTTTCATTCAAGTGAGCAATGATTTCTTTTCATCAATACTTCATTATCTTATACAAATACTGACTAGGGTTGAGGGCAACATTGATTATGTTAGTCCCAAGGGACGGAATACTGACCAACGCGGAGGGCAATAAAACATAATCAATGTTGCCCGAAAACACAATCAATAATTGTTTTGTTATATGAAAAACAAAACGATTCAATAAAATAGTTTGCTATATTCAGAGAAGAATCGTCTTTATATTCTCTATATATAGAGAAAACACTCAAGATAGTTGATATTTGCTCCTCCGAACTAAATTAACTTTACATGTTAACACCGAGATAACTTGGGTTATTTCTATCCTTTATTATAGCTGTCCGGTTTCAGTGTTGGTAGTGCAATCTAGAGAATCTTGCCATGATTGCTTTCATTTTGTTAAACATTATCTTGTTTTTTAATTGTGACGTCATGTTTGCTTTGTAGTCGTGACATTTTTATTATGTCACAATGAATCAATCTACTTGTCACAATCAAACTCTGCACAAAGGTGGGAAAACTCTCTACTGGTCAATATTTAAAATAAAATTACTGTCAATATTAATCGGAGGAGCAAATATCAATTATGTTGAGTGTTTCCTCTATATAGATTATATAGAGAATATTCTTTACTGAATATAACAATTGATATTAACACCTTAATGTGATTTAATTTTCTCAAGTGTCTAAAAAAATTTTTTTCATTTAATAGTGTATAGAGGGTCCTTAACAGTTTCACTTTGTATGCATATCAAATTTCAGACAAACATCCTTTTACTGGAAACATGATAAAATTATCTGACTTGGAAACAATAAGGAAATTAGAATGTGTTGTTGATTTATCTGGACTTTCTCTGAACTTCTTTGGAATAGGAATTTTGTTCAAATGAGCAACAACCAAGAAAGGTTTGGACTGCATTATCTCCCTTTACCTATAATGTTTTGTAATTGAAGAACTTTACAATATGTTAATACAAACATACCATAGAAATGAGGAAGAGGTCAGAGGAAGATACTTGTTGCATGTAATCCGGATTCTTTTTCTTCAGTCGATTCACATAAATCATTCCCATCATCATTGAACATGGTGACATGCAAGAATGCCTGCAATCAAAATAGATCAAAATTTAGAACTTTTAAAAAAATTCCTCGTGTAATAACAGAATCAGCTCTCACTGGCTACTGACATCTTATTATTAAATATGAATTTACTAACGTGTACACCATTCCTTCCTATTAACAAAACGTACAAACCTTGCACTGGACAACACAAAATACTGATCAATTGACATCTTATTATTAAACATGAATTTACCAACGTGTACACCGTTCCTTCCTAACAAAACGTACAAACCTTGCACTGGATGACACAAAATACTGATCAATCTTCCCAAGCTTCTTTGGCACCGATGTATTCAGGAAATCCACAGTCAAGTCTGTAAAAGGCATCATAAAGATTCAGTTCAGTCCTTCTATGTCACTACTATTGCTCAAGTCATTCTAATTCATTACTGGAGTCATTCAAGTCAATACCATTATTTGAGTCACTATAAGTCTCTCATCATTGCTGTGGAAAACAACAATATACCCATTGTATGAAACACCCACAAGACCTTGTCTGATTTTGTATTATTTGTAACACATACTTTTAGTACTGCTCGTTTAAAACTTGTATTCAGTCTAGATATCATCATACGTTTCTAATCATGACCATTTCTAACATATGATACTCATCGATTAAATGCAATATTTTTCATGTGCAATACGAGAGATACCATGGTATCTCAAGATTATTATCCCAGATCCTTACTGTTTAATTATTTAAGGATTCATATATATCACACCTTCACTTGTGACTAATCTCAAAGAATTCAATATGGTAAACTTTATCTATTCACATTTTCCATTTTCAAACTTGACCAAAACAGCCATCCCTTAGGTTAATACTGAGGTGTGATCTGTAAAGATTTCAAATTACTCCATATATTATACACTTATGGAAACAAAGAATTTGCCAACTAATCTTGGGCTCTGCTGCACTGGATGACTTATGTAAGTAAATACTCACTTGTAAGGGGAAGTGATGGTCTGTCAGTTGTTGGCTGTTTACCATAATACAGAGTTTTCACAAGGCGCTCTGATAGTTCCTCGTGATCCTGTAATACAAGTAAACACTGATCAACATTATGATATCTGGGGCAAAACCAGGAAATTTTCAAAGGGGCCGGGGTACGCGAACAGAGGATTGTATACTCCAAAATGGTTTACTTTGTAAATGTTCAACAGTGGGGGAATTTGCAATCCCCCCCCCCCTTTTTTTTTTGATCTACTACTGTATGAGAACCAGAAATGGGAAATAACTTGCAGACCATACAAAAAAATTGTGATTTATAAGAGTGGGATAATCGTGTTTTAGGGACAAGAACAAAAATTGTAGTTATTGATAATTGAGCACTAAATTCATACCGAGATGCCGGTATTATCACATATGCCATGGTTTTAGCATCTATTCTATTTCTTTATAACTGACACTACGACTGTGACTAGTGATAGTACAGTTCTGTTAGTAGCCATTATCAATTGATATGAAATGTGCACCTCGATTTTTCTTTGTCCTTTTTTCTGCGTCACTTCAAATTACATCATACTCAATGTAGGACATGCATAAATAGAAAAACATTAATCCATTAATTGACTGAAAATAGTTATCTGACATGTCTAGTACTTCTAGGCTAATAAAAAGGCACGGAAATTCTTTAAGAAAGTTTAACAACAAAAATGGCTAGATTCCATTCATAGCCAGGGGGAACCCTGCAAAACTCCGTCACATGTGACTCGTGTCTCCCGTTACCTGTAATTCTGTGTATTCGAAATCACTGTATCCGTTCCCCCGTACGAAGGGGAATTGGAAAACAGACATTTTTCCTAGTTTAACCTCTAGTTCTCTACTGCTTCCTGACAACTTTTTTTCCGCGCGAGAGCTAGGTGTGGCGAGATTTCAGACGAGACTTCAGTGTTAAAAATGGCGACGGTGATTCATAAATGAGGAAAATGACAGATGAAGTTCAGTGCATGAATTGAACATAACATGATGGCGGATAAAACAGTAGACATATCTCGTGTTCCAGAAGATGTCAGACTTAAATTAGAAGAGCTCGATATCGAACTTGCAGAAGGTATGTCGCTATCTGTTTGATTTCTATTGTTTCCAGTGTCCAGATATGGATGCAGTGCTACTGTTTCAGAGATATCAGTCATGTTGCAAATTTATTAGAGAGCGTAGAGTAAATTCACAAATCCTGAAAAATTGGAAATGTTTGTTCTGCTGTTATTAGAACTAACTTCCCTCGGTAATTAATACGATTTTGACCCTAAGGCTTGCTATTGTTTACATTATAATTGTGTATTGCCATGTCTGTACAGAAACATATAATAAGGTGTAGTACAAGTCGATCATCGAGTATACAAGGAGAACAGGGCTGTACATGATTGATTGATGAATGGGTTATGTCTGAGATAGTGCCTGGACTCATCTAGTGACTATTAACTTCACCTGAATCATTCCAGGAGTTCCAGTGGGAACCAAAAATCAATTTATTGAATGCAAACATCAACACTGCATACATCAACACTGCATACATGGTTTGACTAGGTTTAAATTGTTGAACAGGTTCTCTATTCAATATTCATGGAGCTTGATTATTCAGTGTAAATTTGTGACTTCACAGAATACTTGTCTTATTTGTTGTCAATGAGTGCATAAAGTTAATTAACATGGCATTGAGGTTGAGGTGAAGTAAGTAAGTAAGTAAGTAAGTAAATGTTTTATTATAGTGACATGTGTAATACATTTACAATAACAATATATTTCAATATAATTTTACACCCGGCCCAACGGACCTATATGTCACTTTAAACAGTCAACACAATAAACAACTTCTGCGCATGTACAGTTATTTAAATGTATGTATACTCTATTGTCATTGTACACTATGGGTTCATTTTCACCATGATACTGCAAAAATATTTTTTATTTTTGAAAATGGGATGCATATGGTAGATTTCATGCATTTCTCTCAATAATAACATATTTTATAGTAATTTGATGGTAGAACTGGATTTTCAGAATGGACATTCAAACATTTGTTGAAATTCATGAGATAGATACCAACAGGAAGGGCATGTGATATCACATGGGATATACCTCTTTCAATCCCTTTAAATAGTTCATGCCAATACATGCACACAATTCAAAGGGGAAAAAGTTATGGAAATTATCATACAGAGACACATTCAGCAGCAATACTTTTCATTATTATGTTTAGGGAAGTGCCACAAGCATCATGCATAATGCTGAATTATCATCCCCACTGTATAATGGCAATATCACAGTATCACTGCTGTGTATGAGCTGCCTTGTGAGCATTGTATTCAAAGATTTCCCCAATGGTGAATTGTCAAAAATTATTGATTATGCAGTCATAGGTCAAGGTTACTGGAAGGATATATTTAGAATCATAACACAAAGTGGACCATAAGGTCATCTAGGACATCTTAAATTTTTCAGGGATTTTTTTGTATCCTCTAGTGCCAAGGCCCCATTCCCTATAAAAGGGCTATTGAAAATGTATGTATTATATGAAGAAAAGTATCTGGCGGATTTGAATTCGGGACCTACGGTATACCTGAGCACCATGCTTTAACCACTGAGCTATAATATTAATGATGTACAACCAAATTGATTAAAACAAGCAATTTCATTAAATATCTCTGACATTGTGTCGTAAAGAGTATAAGCCATGGCATTGTGAGCTACCTTAAATAAATGAAATAATAGGCAAAATCAAAATTCGATCAGTCGATATTAAATTATTACGTGAATTTTTTTAATTGGAGAAAGCTTTCCCAATTAGGCAAAATTGTGTTAAAAATTTCCCATTATTGCAGGTACAGGCCCGTACTATTTAAATGTTACATTGTGTTGATATGCTGATGAATGAATGTGACCGTATGTCACCGTTTTGATACATTGATGAATGACTGTGACCGTCTGCCATTGTGAGGGATGCTCCTCTCGTCGGTACTCTGGTTTAAATAATAGATTAGATCCTGTTGACTGTGCAGTATAGGTGATCAGATACTTCCAGTCTTTTTAATTTGTGAAAAACATTTCAGATTCAGTTCATTAATTAGTTTAAATTCTTTAGATATTTTGAATTGATATGAGAATTGATTTCGAGATATTGGAGCCTTTCCAATTTGCAGGAATCTGTTAACCAAACAACAAAATGAGAGAAAATGACTCAATTTTGTTCATTCAGAAATAAAGCTTCACACCTTGTTCTTATTTTATGACACCCTGTATATGGAAATCTGTAGCCCAAGGCCTATGTACTCTTGATTTACATAATGTTGTATAGGCAGATAATCAACCCACAACTCATTCTAACCTACTTACTCCACAGACCAAATGACTAACAGCACTGTTGGGTATAGATTGAATAAAATATCATTCATTTTTAATTTAGTTTGTGAATACAAAGCCATTTCAGCTAAAAGATGTGAATTATTTCTCATGGAAATGCATTCTTTACATGGTATCTTATGCAAAGATTCTTCAATTTCGAAGTTGTACAATGTACTAAATTTCTTTTAAGTTTTAGGTTGCATGCAAATTTTCCTAAACTCTTTTAAGTTGTAGGTAACATGTACATTGTACTAAATCCTTTAAGTTTTACATGTACATTGTACTGAATTCCTTAAGTTCTAGGTTAATATATATATTGTAATAATTTCATTAAGTTCTAGGTTACATGCACATTGTACATATTCTGTAAGATCGGGGGTTACCAATGCATCGCTCTTGTTTGCATACATATGATTCAGATGAAGACAGTTGCGCAGGGTGCACCCTCATCAGCATTGATCAGCACTAGTATGTATACAGAGTCAATAAATGCTAATAAAATAGCATATAAAACATCACAAGTGTCAGGTCATCGTGTAAGGCTGACGGGGCATATGTGCTCTACTTATACACCACAGCATAAATTATTCACAGCTTAAAAATCAATTTGGGGAGAATTTCAAACTTAATGGTGGTAGCTGTTAAACAAGTAGGTCATCTTAAACAGAATGACGGCAATTACTACTGTGAAACTACTGGTAGAATGCGGTGACTCATATCAATATCCAGGACGGTAGTGGTATACTGTGTAATCAATTCAAACAGGACCCAGGTCACTTTTCACATACTTAAAAATTCTCATACAAGATGAAAGATAATTTTTGCTTGTTGAGGCCTGGCAGGCCTTGTGTTTGATAGTAAATTTTGGAAATGAAGGGAAATGAAATCAGCTCAAGCTACTTGAGATCAATGAGGACATGCTGTTAGCCTGTTACACAATGCAGGCAAGGAATGAAAACCAGATGACATAAATATCTAGCAAAGCAAAAATTCTACTCTCATGGAAGGGCTGCTCATTTTTGGAAAGAGGTTTCTAATTAGTGTTCATAACTCATTTCTGTACAATCCTAATTAATCAGATTGTGAACTTTGAACATGGATGTATTGATTCAATGTTTATTATGATGAGTTGATTACCGGTATGTGATTTGACATACACACAGGTTTTAGTAACAAGGGGTATGTTATTAATTATACACTGTTGAATTCAGTAATTGTATGCAAGGAGACCTCATGATTTTCCTCAATACTCGGATGTAATATTGTTTAGACAAGCATGGCACCTGTAACGTAACACAAAATACTTGTTTGTTCACACAGGAATATCACATGTAGTGAATATACAATCATTCATGAAGGATTTAAAAATGAGAATTCTATCAGTACTAGGGTCTCTTCCTTATGCTATATTTGGAATACATGTGAATAAATCATGTGGATATGTTCAGCAGACGCTATGCCCTGTCTCACAACACTCATAGACGTCCTCACCCAAGTACATCAGTTTAATTGACCCTGTCTGATCCTTCTCCTGTATTATACTAATTAAGGTAGGCAGACTCTCCG
>CAJDSM010045560.1:2405-18612 GCA_903981925.1 Ostrea lurida
GTTGAGTTTCCACAACTAGAATGACCCTATTGTTTTAATGCAAAATGGTCAAGGTCATCAGGTCACTATTGATTGATTATTTGTTGTTTTTCGTCCCGTCGAGAATATTTCACATATATGAGACGTCACCAATGCCGGTGTACCGTGGGGTCCGGGTTAGAATAGTCATCAACATCCCTTTGTGTCGTAAGAGGCGACTGAATGGGGCGGTCATTCGGATGAGACGAAAAAATCGAGGCCCGTGTCACAGCAGTGTGGCACGATAAATCCTCCCTGCTCAAAAGCCCTGAGTGCCGAGCATAGGCCTAAATTTGGTAGCCCTTCAACGCATTGGTGACGTCTCCATATGAGTGAAATAATCTCGGTGGGACGTAAACAAATATAATAATCAATCAATCAATACAACCATTGCCGGAAAGGCTGCAAATTTAGACCTATGGTTAGCACTCATGGCTTTTTAGCAGTGAGGGTTCTTTGCGTGGCCACGGGACCTCCGTTTCTAAGGCCATATCCGAGAGAAAGACCCGTGATTCTCACTTCTAAAGGAAGAGCTCTTGGCGAAGGAGCAACCACTACTTATTTTCACGTGTTACTATTTTCACGTCTTAGGTTTGATGCGGCCGGGTGCTGAGCATGGGGCTCGAACGCACGACCTCCTGATCACGAGGCGAGAGCTCTACCACTGAGCCACCGCGACCGGTGATATTTATATACGGTAATGGAAATAAGACTGGTGAACTTTTCGTAGCAATGTTAATTTATACAGTACCAATTTTGATGCACCAAATGATGCAAGAAATGAAATAATAATATTATACAACATTTGTGGTTTTCATCCGTTACAGTCACAACATTTGACATCACGATGCCGTGAATGGATAGACGCAAACTTAATTAGCGCGGATTCTGATACACGCATGGACACTTTTTTTCCAGCGCGAACTCACTTGAAAACATAGGATTGAAATCCCTATTTCTAAGTTGACTTTCAATCCACTTAGCATCACATTTATTGTATTGCACTATAATGTGAGACATTTGGTAATTAAAAACGTATTCAGAATGAAAGTTAGTATGAGGTATATTTAAGAGATTAAAATTAAGGGGAACATTATTTTAGTTCAAAAACGTTGGATTAAATGGCAAAAATAAAGAGTTAACGGCTCTGATCAGGTGGAGCCGATCCTGCTCGATTTCCGGTGTTATTGTAAATTCATCTAAAAATGAATGCCAGAAACTTGTTGTTCAGTTCCTGGCCGTCACATTAGGGGAGGGCATGAATTTCCCGTCGATCCAGGTCGACAAAAAAGCTCTATGGATTAATGCTATATTCGGGCTCTAAATCTTCTATCTGTCCAAAATTCTGGTTTCTGTTATTGGCAATAAGTCTAAAATGTCTATACCATTGTGTAACATGCACGTACGCTTGATCACTGTACATGTAGATATGTACAATGATCAAGTGATTACTTATACCGAACAACGCATCTTCAACTGAATACTAATAAGCACAACCCATTATCCGGTGCTCGTGGGTTTGGACCCCCCCCCCCCCTTCAACATAATGTCATTATGAAAGTCGAAATTTTGTTTGAATGAAGTGTGTGAAAATTACTAGATTGCGGGATTTTATACCAAATACTAAAAGATATCTTCCCCCAGCTGTTGCAAGTCTTTCAAGGACCCACCCATCCCAGCCTGCATACGGGCCTATTAAAGGGACATGACACGTTTTGAGCTAAATTATATATATTTGTATTTTTAATGTTTAAAATGCTTAATGATATTTCCTAATGGTCAGCAAAAAATTAACGTCTTTTGTGAATTACAATTGAGATACAGCACTTCCAATTCTTTGATATGAAACAAGTCTGCCATGTTAGTTTACATATTGAATATGCTAGGTAAACATTCCGTTTAAAGCAGATTTTTTAATTACCAGTTCATCTGAAACACAATTAACAGTTTCTAGCATTTTTACATCTAATTATTGTTTAAACATTGTATTTTCTGTGAAGCAGTCTTATGTAAACAAAAATATGGCGCGAACTTTGTTTACATAACAAAGAATTGAAAGTGTTGTCCGACTCAAGATCAAATTAGTTTATTGCGTTTGAACTTAAATATATAAAATTAGAATATAACTACATGTATATGCAATCTGCATTGTCAATGTTGAATTTATGATTCAGCATTTCGTAAATTCTATGGTCGTTATAACAATTTAGTTTACCAATATGACCTATCATTGAGTCAAATGCTGTCTGATGTGTTTCATAGCCATTGTTAAGCCGTTTTTCACACACTGATTTGACTACGGATTGTTCCGTTTACCTGATCAAGACTATGGGCTCACGGCGGGTGTGACCGGTCAACAGGGGATGCTTACTCCTCCTGGCACCTGATCCCACCTCTGGTATGTCCAGAGGTCCGTGATTGCCCAACTCTTGTTTTTGTATTCTATTTTGGACTTACGAGATTGATCACTGTTTGTTATCTTTGCCTTTACATGATATATTTGTCACCAATACATTCAATTAAATGTTCTGCAAAGGTTACGAAGTTTGGTCGATCAAAATATAGCCTGGCAAATCTTCGATATTCCCGGTTTTCAGCACTGTAAAAATACCGGTAACTATAGTTAAA
Organism: Ostrea lurida; assembly: GCA_903981925.1. Lineage (NCBI taxonomy): Eukaryota > Metazoa > Mollusca > Bivalvia > Ostreida > Ostreidae > Ostrea > Ostrea lurida. The sequence continues at coordinate 5,052 of CAJDSM010045560.1, forward strand.
AATCGTTTGAAATCGACAATAAGAAGATAATTCTTCAAAGTTTAATTACTGCATCACAAATGATGATAAATTTTGTTAAAATCAACATCAAAGTTATCCGACTCAAGATCACATTACCCTACTATGTACTGAAAGAATTCATGTAATCAGCACATCATGCTAATATAGTGCTATTTGTTTCTTTCATCCAAACCCCATACCATCAGTTTTATTAGTTGTATTTTGTCGTTTATTTCACCAGACCCGAGCTTCTACTTCCATTGGCAACCTTAAAGGAGATCGTGACATCGCTATTTGAGACGCGTTATCCGATTGGCTCGTAGGTATCCGGACGGTCTCAGCTTTTTGGGTAGCACTAAAGGGAAATACATTGTACACGAATGAGCTTAACTTCTCAAAGGCGCGAGTTTTGATAGAAAACAAAAAGGATGTCGATCCAGATAATTTTGAAAGCTTATTTTGATACATAATTTCATAGAATTAGTTGTAACAAGAATGCTTATCTCTGAAAAGATTTAAATTTTGAAACACGTTTCTAAAGCAATCATACATGTGCATTTTATTTTATTTATGCATTGACGCGAGCCAATCGGATAATGCGTCTCAAAGATCGATGTAGAAGCTCGGGTCTGGTGAAATAAGCGACAAAATACAACTCATAAAACTGATGGTATGGGGTTTGAATGAGAGAAGTAAGTAGCTAGCATGACGTGCTGATCACAGGAATTCTTGCATTAAAGGTGTTTGTACCTTGTGAATCGGCCTCGTAGCAGATAGCCCCTGTTTGTTTATGTACATATTTTATTGCGCAACTTTACATACTCTCACAAGTGGTCATTTTAAAAGCTTACAAAAATTAGAAACTAACTACTAGTATGCAGATCGGCTTATGAAAGTGGTCGGCGGGGAAATGACATATTTTAGATAATTTCTTGTTTCTATATTTCATTTTTCATAATTCTTTGTAGAAGGGGGGGGGGAGTTAACAAAAATCTACGCTTCAGGTGCTTGTGGCGCCTTAAAATTTGCTCGCTGCCTTAGCAAGCGCAAGCGATCCGAATAAAAGTTGTTACCCTTATCTCCTTCGTAACCTTAATAATATGCCTAAATTTTTATGTAATGTACAGCATTATGGTGACATCAAAACGAAAGTAGATATGTGTATACTATTTTTGGGAGAGGGGTTTTCGTGTTTTTGTCCTAATAATAACGACATTCCACGAAACATACATAAGTATAAGGCCAGTAGGAGCTGGAGGCGTAAATTTTGTAAGGACAATATGAAAATAAGATAATATGATGAAAAGATGGAATTTTATAAAACCAATAGCAAGGGATCCGAACGCAAACAATGTAAGTATTGATACTGATATAATCTTACGAAGTGTCGTTTAATAAATTTAAAGTATTTTGCAATAAAACTGACTCAGATTGTTTTTGATGAACATTATTATTGAATAAAATATGAAATGTAAATTACGATAAGAAAATACAGAGTCATGAAGAATTATATTGCCACCTTTCAAACGTCCTTGAGTGAAGTTAAAAAATAAAAAAGATGAAAAAAGTGACGCTGTATTTCAGATTCATAAGAATTGCCATGGAACTCGTCATCCATGTCACTTATAACATTAGCAATAGTTCAAGGTACTACAGCTAAACACCTCGTCATAAGAGGGTTGTATGACCCACTTTTAAAGAGCAAGGCATTTTTTTTTTTATTTGAACGGTTGCCAGTAAAGTACTGTGACTTAATTAGAATTCAGAGATTACGGGAGATTGCAGGACCATTGTTGTTCTATTGTTACGTCAGCATGGGTACAATGATAGACAGTGCATACCCATAGCGTTGATAGGGGGCCAATCCATCCAGAACAGGTTTTGTCAGGATCAGATCACCGTCAATCGGGCGATTTAAAACCCGGAATTTATTTAGTATGAAAAATATAGGTGTTGTTTAACAGCGATTCGGTAGAAACACCAACAGTCAGGTGACCTCTCGAATGACTGGGTAGTTTGTAGGACAGGTAGTGAACGTGTTTATCTTGCGGGTGTCTTAAAAGTATAGTGATACTTAAAGGCGAAAAGTTCACCAGGAGTATAGTACATGAGCAATTCAAAACTTCCGGATTAATGTACAGTACGCCATATACGACGGTGACGAGGAATATGTGAAAAGATTAAATTGTTGTGTGTAAAGGGCCACTTCAATGAACACGTCTTCATCGATAAAAATGAACGAATCTACAATCGACCATTTAACTTTGTAATCCTTCAACTGTAAATAAAGATGTCGGTTACCTCCCCCTAATCAGAGTAAGTATGTGTGTACTCTTGCAAGCCGTTATCTTATCTCCTGTACAGACCAGTGTATGTCACAGATAGTTCGTGTGTGGTTAGAAATAAGGGTGGCAACTGGAGGAGATATGTACCACCTCACAGTTTAATGGATCACCTGACAACAGTACGTAACATCATATGTTTATTAACTAATGGATTAACAGAGGATTTTGTCACAGGAGAGTTGTAGATGATATAAGTATATTTTTTGGAGAGAGGAAGCCGAAACGGAAGTTTGTTTTAAAATTTTCAACAACATTCAACAATAGAAAACGTATTGACCCAATGCATTTTATCAGCAATCTCGATCTGTTGTGTAAATTATGTGGAAAGGATGTGTGCGGTTTTGTTTGATTTGAACTGATAAGCAGATGTCGGTCTTATCATCTACTCACACCAGTACATAATGACCATGAATTTAATACTTTATTTGTGATTCACCATATTAACAAAGAGGTAGCTATCTATTCAACAATTATAGTACATTTATATATACATCTACAATAAAACAATTAAGATATTTGATTCTGCTAGTTTATGCTATGGTGTGTATTGATTCTGCTGAGTTATATGCTTGGTGTGTATTTTGATTCTGCTAGTTTATGCTATGGTGTATATCGGACATTCACCATACCCTGCGATTTTCAGGCATGTTGCACGAAGTGGACCTGAACAGTCTGGATGTCTCCAATCTGCTGTGGGATATTCAGAAGACATGCGTGACAAACGAGGACATCGAATTGTTGTGGGAAATCAAAAATGTGTGGTTGGTCAAAAACAAGAATTTGGAAGATCGATACGAGAAGAAACGGAACCTCATGAAAAAATTGGTATGAATATATGCTTCATAAACTGCACTTATGCAATGTATTTTGATGCTGGTCGTCCCAAGGCGGTAGTTTCTTATGATTTCTTAATTTGAAAGGGTTTTTTTTTACTTGTAGGGAAGATCTGACGATCAAACACAGGATGACCTGCTCTTTATGGCAGAGGGATGGAACAACGTTAACAACATTTGCAACTATGGTCCGTGTTGTCGAGAAAAGAAGAACAATGTGCTTGGCGACACACAATATGGAATTCACATGAATAGACACTATGACATTTTGGCCCGATTCATGGCATTCAAGAACTTTCAGCAAGCAAACTACATAGTAGTACTAAGGGTAACAACTGTTTTGAAACAGAATACGTCTCATATATTTGTGCTATTTAAAATTTACACTTTGTTGAATGATTTCTTGTTCCATTGTAGGCTATGCTCGGACGTGTCAAGAAAGTGAAGCCCTTTCTTACAGGAGAGTATGGCTGTATCGCACCAACTCCAAACTATGACTCGCATGTATCAGAGGATGAGCCTGACTTAGCAAGCATTGATATATGCGATGCCATTGCATACAATTTTGTGAGTAAATTCATTAAAAAATTTAAATAAATTCACAATTATGACAATAACATTTTGAATATTCTCAGTAACTGCTTTGTTTGCATTTTAGGTCTACATGTATGAATATGACGAAGAAACGATTTTACCAATGACTTTTCCATCACATGTACTTCCACTTGCTGTTATTCGGTTGTTTCGTACCAGAAATAGGCTAGTTCGTCCCGTAAAATACAAGAGAGAGAAGGACCTTGCAAAGAGCAAAAATGCCCATCGTCTTAACAACGAGACAAAACCTTTAAAACATTTGCCAAGAGCAGCACCGCACAAAAAGTATGTGGTGGAAGGTAGACGTTCTGGGACAAGGTTGATATCAGACGTACCAATAGAACCACCATCAGACAACCCTCCCACAGAAACAACCAAAAAACTAGAGAAATTCCGCAGAGCCTCTGCTGTTTCTGGAGGAACGGGCATGGGACATTTGTTTTACAAACGACCTTTTAACAAAATGCCTATGTCATGGCAACGAAAGTTTGGTTTTCATTCCAAAAGACACAGGGTAAATACATCCAGAAGAACAGAGAAACGACGGAGAAGATCAAGTAAAGAACCTGAGAAACGTAGAAAATCAAATTCTAGAAGTCCAACCCCGCCACCAATTCACCGTGACAAGAATTTGTTTGAGATATTTGATAAATCTTTACTTGACCAGGAAGATTTTTCAAATGAAACCAGTGGTTTTAACCTAGGGACACCAAATGGACATATCCTGAGGCAGCAAACAGACTTTTGCATCGGTCATTATATGACATCACGCAGCAGTGATGACACAGGATGCAATGAGACAGGGAATCGAAATATATTCGACAGTCATACACCAACACAAGATGAACGATATTGTAAAGATATAGATTGTTTGTCGTCAAATAGCGAACATGGTATGATTAGTGGATCAAATACCATGCATACATCAAAAACTCCACGGATATGTACGGAACTGAAAAATAGCAGTCGGAGACCGGACGACAACCACTGGATGAGATCAAACGAATTTTCGAGTTGTTTTACTCCGGAAAGTGCGACATCTACGCATGATTTGTCAAGGAAAGAAACTATCAAAGAAGTTTCTGCGTCATCAATTGTAAACAATTCATCGGGTTTACAACATACTCCAGCGGAACCCATTTATCAACTTGTCCGAATTACAATCGACGAACCAGATACTCCAAGTATATATCACGAATTGAGAGGAATAAAGCTACCCACTTGTGATAAAAAGACAATAAAGGACCCAAGAGTACTGCGTGCTATGGGTTGTGTCATTGAAAGTCCAGTGATGGCTGGTTTTGGACCTTTTCTACGTCGAATCAAAAATGAACCACTAGATGATCCAAGTTATGAAAACAAAACGAAGAATATACTTCCTCTTGAATCCATTAAAAAGGAGCCAGAATCTGGGGAAAATGAAGATGATGTCGAGAAAGTGTTGAAAGAACTTGATAACGCTATAAAAGCAATTCAACATAAAAAAGATGAAGTGGGTCCCACAGCAGAAGATAAAAAGGACGACGAAAGCACAACAAATTGTAAAGATGGTAAACCTGTGGATGACACGAAAGCAAAAGAGCAGAGCGCTGTTGAGGATGACAAAAAAGGAGAGGACAATGATGGTGATTTTCTTCCAAGAAACAAGGGCTTTTCTTCATATCTTCCAGAATACAGCAAAAACAGTGACTACGAAAGGACGACGAGGCTTTTGACTGAAGTTTTTGGTGAAAAAGCATTATCACCGACTAAAAAGGTACCCATGAGTATGTCAGACTATTTTGGGAGTAGTAATCCAAACGTTAGTATAAATTCCACAACGGAGACCAATATTGAACACCGACTGTCGGATATCAATTCCGATTCTCAACCAAAACATACGGAGCAAATTGCAAAGAAAAGTCCAGAAAAGGAAACTGCTCACATCAGCAAAGCAAAGAATTCCACGGAGGCAAAGTCTCCAATCATCAGTCACGAGAACAAAAAGAAAGGAAAGCATATTGAAAATTTAACATCATCGAGTTCAGGCGTGTCCAGACCTAGTAAATTAGATAATGAAAAATCCACTCACCCTATCAAAATCAAATCAGAACCGAAGAGTGTCAAAGAAACTAGTAAAGAGCGAAGCAGATCAAGATCTCTTCATTCGTCACACAAAACCAGAAGTCGTAGTAGATCACACTCTCGGTCTAAAACAGACAAAAGAAAATCCAAGAAATCTAAAAAGAGGTCAGCTAAATCCCAATCTTCAAGTAAAACTGGACGTGATCGCAGCAGGTCTAATTCGCCGTGTGCCAAAAGAAAGAAATATGAAAACCACAAATCTGCTGAATCTTCTCAATCACTTGAGAAAAAACGAAGTAGGAGTAGGTCACAGTCACATATTTCTAGAGAAAGGAAAAGATCAGGAAGCATGTCAAGCTGTGGTCGTTCATGGTCGAACGGTTCAAATGGCAGCAGAACAAGACAAAAGCATAAACTGAGCAGCAGCGTCATCAAAGTTAATAATGAAAGTAAATCAACAAAAAAGTCTCGAGCTAAAGAAATACTTGCACGAGAAAATTCACCTGGACGCCTGCAATACCTTGAGCAAAGGAGAAAAATGGATACATCAAAATATATGCTCAACAAAGCTAAACGTTATCAAGAAGGAGGAATTATGAGGAGGCATGACAGTGAAATAGAAACTGATGTTCATTATCAGAAAGTATTTGATAAAACACGGCAGATTCCAGAGGACAACATGAATACGTTCGGCGATCATATGGATTCCTATACTGATATTATGGATAAGACAGGTTTTTCAGATAATAAAGCTGCTACAACAAGCGACGAAACCGTTGTAAATTCGACCTTGTCAAAAGCCATGACAAGTTTACTGAAGAAAATTGTATTCAGGGATGATCGTACTGACGATGACAGTGCAGAAGGGAGAATGGCAGACATGGTAATAGAATTGGTGAAAGACCAGATGAGCAAGGAGTTAAAATCTGATATACCAACAACAGGTCCATCAACATCAACAGGGCAGTCTCAATCGGTACATCCATTTGTACCATACTTGAAACAAGAAAGAAGCATGGATGAGTTGTATAGCTCAAATCCGTGGAATGCATCGGCGAACGGCAACGAAAATGATGCGTCGTTTAGTCGAAATGAATATTATGACGATTACATGGAACAAGCATATCAGAACGATGGACCAGGAGATAATCGAAGTTTCCATGGAAGAAGACCAGCGTATCCACCAAGAATCATTTCCAATTTCTCGAGACAAGAACACTACGGTGAATCTCGTCGAGGTTCGTACAGAGGAAAGTTGTATTCTTACACAATGCCGGAGAAGGCACGGGGGTCTTCACACAGGGGCAGGATTAAGTCAACACGTGGCGGTTTCCATCCGAGAGGGCGGCGAGGATCTCGAGGAAGAACCAGAGGTCGTTCGAGTTACTCGAGTTCTTCTTACGGCCGATGCACTAAAGATAAAAACAATTACGGAAAGAAATGAAATTGCCTTAAGACAATTATCTTGTTATTGACATTTCATGTGTGCACTTATATTCATAGAAATTAGAAAGGGAATTGTTGGCGAACATTCATGATTTGCGTATAGTGATCAGTTATACATATACTTAATGTATTTAACACAAATTAATTTTCATCCTCTATTATTCACGAAAGGCGTTTATAATTTAAATAAAAATGTGAAGTGATAAAGCAGTACAACAAACAGAATTTTACCTACATCACAACACAAGGCATGCACATTATATACATGGTTCATTAAATAAGGATGTGAGGAAATGTGTCCAATACACAAGCCATATAAATTTTCTATGGCGGGTCTATTCCTTTATGGTGGTTATATATTATTATTATGCCATCACAAATGTGACGGATAACATTTTCAAACCTGGGTCATGTTACCTTTCAAAAACTGAATATAAAATTTATTTCTTCCAAATATATTTTATTTCATGTACCATATCGGTGTATACATCGATAGATTATCACTTTTTAATCTATGGTATATCAGAAATGTCAAAGAAAAAAAAAGAAGAAGAAATCGACAAAATATTTATAAATAACATCGATTATATTAAATATAATTAGCAATCTCCAAACGAATATAGGTAACTAGATATGTCGGTGTGACACGGATGCCCTCGCCTACAATTACGTCCAGTGAAGGAAATCCATACGGTTAAAATTGAAAGCACTAATTTTTCAAATCCAAGGGTCAACTCAATTTCTTTATTAGAAATCAGCTAAATATCTTTAAGAGCATTTAGTGACACATCAAGAATACTGAAATAGGCAATCTACATGCATACAAAAAGTCAATTTTTCCTAGTTAAAGGGACACAACTCAAACTAAAATCAATGAACTGGAACAAAACTCGAACTCGATCTGTAACTCACCAATATACACCTTCATATACATAAAAACAATCAGTTCAATATCTCAAAGTTTTTTTTTATTTTTTTTTTATTTTTTTTAATTGTTTTTTCTTATTGCAATCTACATACATACAGACATTCATACATACTGATAGACTTTTATACATATATACTTTGGGGAGAGGTAAAATAAATAAATACTAATAATAATAATATTTCTAATAATAATAAATACATATTATTTTAAGACGGAGATAATATAATTATGAATTATGCTGGAAAAGATGGGAAACATGGAAATGTCAATATCTCAAAGTGTTCAGGAAAAAAAAAATCTGGAAAACTGGTTGTAACAATAATTTTTTCAAAGTTAAAGGGGCACAACTCCATAAAAAATCAACAAAACGAAACTCAAATTTGATCTGTAATTCATTGATATACAAGATCACTTCAATATCTGAAAGCGTTTAGAAAAAAAAGTAAGGAAAACTGATAATAGCAGTAATTTTTCAAAGTTAAAGAAGTACAACCGAAACGAAAGTCTGTAACTTATTGTTATACACCTGCATACGAAAAATCAGTTCAATATCTCAAAGCATTTAGTAATTTTTTCAAAGTCAACAAACCGAAACGAAACTCAAACTCGATCTGTAACTCAATAATACAATCTAAAGTAATTAAAAGCAACTGCTATCTTCTTTAACCGTTACACTGGAGAAGGACATAACAGCATTGCGTTGGAGGTCATGTTTTTTAAAACTTTCACAATTGACCAATCAAATGACGACAAATGTTAACATGAAAACGTTTCGCTAGATCGCAACATCCTCCCATTCGGAACTCCCGCGCGTTGGCTCGTACCTCGCACACTCGGATGTGATCGGATTGTTGCCATATTGGATATTTGAATTCACGTGTTCAAAACAAATATACGTTTTCGTCGGTTCCAATTACACGACCCGTTATATCAGCATGAAAACGGTTGCAAATAACTTACACATTATTCCCTGAGTGAATGCCAAGTCTATTTTTTCTAACTGCATCGATGCGAGAAAGTCGTCTGTAGCCGAAGGACAGTTCAAGCGGAGTGGAATGAGTAAACAGGTACTTCCGGCGGAGAAATGTATCAAATCGATGCATATCCCTACACCATTCACATCCGAGGTGTATACGGAGGCGTAGCGGAGTTAGCCGAGGATTGCCGATTGGAACATCCTTGGTATTGAACGTATGCACGGGAATAATAACCGAGAAGCGCGGAAGAACAATCGAACGACGAGACATGACGGCCAAGAGCCATACCAAATGTGCAGAACTTTCCCTTTACTAAATGCTTGAATTAAGATTTTTGCATCACCGTATAAGATAACAATGAGATCTTTTAAAAGTAAGTATAGTGGGGTACTCGTAATTACCTTTGCCGCTCAAACCGTGCGTCTATCAATAGATCCCACGCGCATCAAGGAGAATTCCAACATTTGTAAACTAAAAGTAACTGCCTAATATAGGTCTGATAAACGTTACGATAAGAGGTACATGTATTTGATATTTCTATTCCTCGTATACTTATGATGGTTTAATAGCGTTTTACACGGGAGAAAAAGAATTGTCGAAATTCGGAAGATCATCGCCATTTTTGCAACGTGCGCTTACAAATCGAGTGCACTTTGAACAGTGACACGATTTCTGATTGGTCCTTGATTCGTTGTTAAACTATTGTTATTGGTCGAACATTTGATGAATTATTCATGAACTGGGGTAAAAAAAAATTAACATGACCCAAAACGCACTGCTGTCAGATCCTTCTCCAGAGTAACGTTTAGAGAAGATATGATTTTAATTAGATTGCTCATTAAAATACACTTGTATACAAAAATTCAGTGCAATATCTCTAAGCATTTAGAAAAAAAGTCCGGAAAACTGGTCATATATAATTAAATTTTCAAAGTTAAGGGGCACCACCCCATCAAAAATCATCGAACCGGAACGAAACTCAGATCAATCTGAAACTCATTAATATACACCATTATACAAAAAAAATGATTTCAACATCTCAAAGGGTTTAGAAAAAAAGTCTGTAAAACTTTCTCGTTATGGAAGGACGGACAAGGCTCCAACCACTTTGTGGCGGGAGCATAATGATTTGGCGCAACTGATCTAGAATCTATCAGGAATTTGTAAAGAGAAATTTTATTATTCAAGATTATGCTGAAAAGAAAAATCTGTAAAATTTTATCGAAAAATTATACTTTTCAAATGAAATACAATATCTTAACAAGCGGAGCATCCCCTCGCGACATGACAGGTATTTGTCAAATTAATATGAAATTATCAAAGTCAGATTGTGTTAAGATTTGTGCACATAACATTATCGTTAAATTAGCTCGCGAACTTACCTGAAGTTGAAATTTGTGCACCTTGTTTAAGTTTAATTTCACTTTCACTTTATCCGGAAGTCTGTATTGTCAACTTGTACATAAAACTCCGTTGTTTAAATGTAATAATGACGCAATATCTTTAAAAATACTTCACTAATCTACTTGAAAATAAAAAAGATGAAATTCTTTAAAATCATGTCTCAGTTTTAAGCACATTTAATATCCCAGTCAATGGAACAGATGAATATGAATTACCATACCTATACTGGATTCCCAAACTTCACAAAAAGATACATTGCTGGATCTAGTAAATGTTCCATTAAGATCCTGTCTTTACTCCTAACCAAAATATTGAAAGCTTCAGACGTTTTGTAAAACAGCATATGCCAGAAGTGGATGTGGATTCTGAAAAATTCTAAAGAACGTTTAGTTAATTTGAAATCTCGGAACCTTTCTCACATCATCATCAAAACGTATGACTTTTCAACACTTTACACGTCTATTTCGCACGATAAATTAAAGACAAGACGTATAACAGTTGTTTCTTAAACAAAAATTAAGAAAGGAAATATTCATATCTAGTGATCATCCATTATAAAAAGTCCGCTCTAATTCTACAAATAAATACACTGAAGTTATTATTAATATGACCTTGTTTGCGATTACAAAGTATCACTAAGTCATATGTGACTTGATTTTCATACATTTGTTAGACTGTTCATTTTCTTACTAGATTTGAGTACGGGTAATCCCGCTTACTTTATTTCGACTACGGGCTCACGGCGGGGTGACCGGTCAGCAGAGGGTGCTTACTCCTCCATGGCACTGATCTACGCTTCGCTTTTCGGAGGTCCGTGTTGCCCAACACGATTTATGTATGTGTTTTTTGTGATTATGATTACGTTTTGACACGTATTTACCTTCGCCTATTTGCAGAAAGCAAGCTGGGTTCCTCATGACAATATATCTTTGTAGTTTTCGGCGTCAGGTTTCAACAGTCTGTTGGAATTCCCATGGGCACGAATTGTGTCCTTTTGTTAATAAACCTTTTTATGCCCCCGTGATCGAAGATCGGGGGGCATATTGGTTTTTATCCTGCCTGTCATTATGTCCTGTCATTCTGTTATTCTGTCTGAAACTTTATCTCGGCTATAACTTTTGAATGGTAAAGTACCTAGGGTTTGATATTTCATGTTCTTTCTTATGACAAGACCTTTCCGTGGTACCAAGTTTATGACGTCGCCCTTTGACCTTGAAGTTGTACTACTTTTCAAAAACTTTACTGTAGCTTACTTTCTGTGGTTTAAGTTATAGGCTTATGATTTCACATGTATTATTTTATTACAAGACTTTCCATGGGCTACCAACATCTGTCTGACCTCACTGACCTTGCTTGAAGGTTTGACCTTATTATTAAACTTAATCTTGCCTATAACTTTTGACTGAAAGTACTAGGGCTATTGATATTCACAAGTATGTTTCTTTTACAGGACCTATTCATAAGTACACAAATCTTTTGACCCTTCTGAGCCTTGACCTTGAAGTCTTGAACATACTTTTCAAAACTTTAACCTTAGCTATAACTTTGAATTGTAAGTTATAGGGCCTATATTTCCACATGTCTATGTCTCATTATGACAAGACCTTTTCGTGGGTAAAAACGTTTTTGGACCTCCATGACTTGATTTTGAACGTAGACTACTTATCAAAACTTAACAGTAGCCATAACTTTTGAATGGGCAAGAGTTACGGACTTCATATGTTCCCATGGTGATTCAGTATTAACAAGTCCTTTTATGGTAGGCAAATGTTGTGACTTGAATTGACTTTATTTAAACTTTACACATTGACCATATTTTGGGAATATGGTATAAGGGGGGATAACCTTTCATATTTCACATGCATCCATTCTTATGACCAAAATTGAAAGACCTGTAGTTGATACCACCAGAGTTTTTTTTTTGTTTTTTTTTGTATTTTATCAGCATATATAAAAATTTTGATACCGTTGTTTGGCCACAAACCAATACCTGAGGAATATGATTTGAACAAATCTCGGTGTCGGGAATCTTTTCTGGCCAATGGTTTCTCAGGAGAAGTTTTTAAGGGGCTGACGAACACGCTTGAACTAAAAATGTTCTTATTCCTCAGATTTGCCAATTTTTTAATGTTTACAATGCTTGACTAAGAGATATTTCTATGGACTCAGGGAAAATTGAACGTCAATCTTTGACCTTCAAGTGAGATACAGCAACTTACAACTCTCTGTTATGTAACAAGGTCCGAGCCATGATTTGCTTACAATTAATTGATATGTTTCTAAGTTCATTTAAAGCAGATTTTCTTTCAAATCTAGAAAATTCCATTCTAAGGCACAATTAAATACAGTGTCTAGTGTTTCTAGCATCTCATTTTATGTTATTAAACATAGATATTTTCTAGACAAATCTTTTTGTAAACATAAAACAAGGCTCGAGGCCCTTGCTGTACATAGCGAAGATTTGTTGGGGGGCGCTGTATCTTACTTTGGTAACCTCAACAATGACTTTTCAACTTTTGGGGACACCATACGACAATAACTTTTAAGCATTTTGAACAGGGGTCAAAATTGCAAAATCTTAAAATTTGAACATCGTTCCAGGCCCTTATCTAAGTATTTTCCCCCAATGTATCAGTATTCGCATTACAAGAGTCCATGGGCACCATCCATCACCTTGACGTAACCCTGGCCTCCATTATTCGCAGTTGTTATTTAAAAGATTCCGGATCATGTTCTATTCGAACTTTTTCAACCATATTGAGCTAAGGATCACAACACAACTGAAATACTTCCATATTCACAGCTATGCCTCCCCAAACGTTCTCCCCTATTGTGGCCCCCGGGCCCTATTCTGGGGGACATGATGTTTAGGCAACCTTGACTCTACTCATTATAAGAAGCTTTTTATAAAGTGTTCACCTTTTGGCTTGGTAGGTTTGAGAAGATTTTTAATATTTGTGCCCGATATAC
>CAJDSM010045561.1:2246-12957 GCA_903981925.1 Ostrea lurida
TAGCGATAATTTGTAATCGCAAATAAGGTCAAACGTGTGGAAAACAGTTTTGAATTTTTTATTAACAAGAAAAAAAAAAAGAATTACCATCCCTAGAATAATTCAAAGTATCTATGACTGATTACATTATATTGTATTTACAATAAGAAATAGCTACGGTCCGGACATCCCCAGATTTATCCTTCATTTCTTTTCAGTACGAACTTGAAATAAAGGACACCACAGAATCTGACAGATGTGCTTCATATTTGGATATTTTACTTAATATTAACTCTAATGGCGACACTGAACTAAATTATATGATAAACGTGATGACTTTGACTTTGCAATTGTCAACTTTCCTTTTTGTGTAGTAATGTACCACTATCACCTGCTTATGGTGTGTATGTCTCTCAGTTGATTAGATACGCAAGGTCATGCCATGCGTAATGATGATTTTTTAAAGCGAGGTCAACTACTAACCAAAAAGTTGATGTTGCAGGGTTATAACAAATCTCGTTTAAAGTCATCATTTCGCTAATTCTACGGTCGCTATCATGACCTTGTTTGCGATTACAAATCATCACTAAATCATATGTTGACTGATTTGTTTCATACCCTTTGTTAGACTGTCATTTTCATACTAGATTTGACGACGGGTAACCCCGTTTACTTTGTTTCGACTACAGGCTTACGTCGGGGTTTACCGGGCAGCAGAGGATGCTTACTCCTCCATGGCACCTGATCCTGCCTTTGCTTTCGTCGAAGGTCCGTGTTGCCCTACACTCGATTTTGTATGTGTTTTTTGGACTATGATTACGTTAGATACTTTGTTCCTTCGCCATTTTATAGTGCATGTATACCGTTACGGAATGAATGACTAATTAACGATGGGGTTTGTTTTAGATTACTACAAGCGTCTAAACACCACGGACTCTGACGTAATAGAATTTGAGGCCGGTGTTATAAGGACTGGATTAGCTGGTTTGGAGTCAGATCAAACTATCGGGATAAGCATTATGTTCAACGATAATGAAGCATGGAACTCGACCGTCTCCCTCATAGTGAACTCTGCAAATGGAGATGTATGATTTATATGTTTCAATTTTATCACTGATAATTTTGATGCTACATTATGTTTGCCAGTCTATATTTTGAACCAAATGTAGTTAGCTCAAGCATAAAAAGAACAAAGTACTGATGTTTTATCACATGACACTATTACGTCATTCATCATGAACGAAAAGTCAGAGATGACGAACAGTGATTAATATTGCTTCATATATCACTGTTCGCTGATTGGAATACTTCTCTATTTGTTTTATTACGTCATACTATGTTGGGTGTTTTACTTGCATGTTCCGTCAGTAAGCGAGAATATCATAAGCCCAGTTATACGGTTTCTACTGTCATGATTTGATATTTGACAAAATTTCAAATAAAGTCACAAAACATAGGAAATTTCTGAAACGTAGATCATGCAAAGTTTTGTTTTTCTTTTACTGGCGATGGACTTGAGATTTAGATCCCTTTTATGGACTTCTCTGTAATGTTTGTTTTTATATCGCCCGTTGCCTTTCAGACTGTTGGGTTTCAAGTATCGCTGATGGGAATATTTTTTTAAATGTATTATGTACGGTGCACCAAAATTAGTATCATATAATTTCATTTAAACTCTTTGGTGGACGGTCCTTCCGTCCCCGTGAATATTAAAAGCCCCGTTAGAAGGCATGGTACTGTCTCGATTTGATGAAAAAATATGATTCCATATAGCGTCCCAAAACATTGGATATTTCTGACACGTAGGATACTCTCCCTCGTGCAAAGCTTTTCTCCTTTGTTGACTTTTTGCTTGAGATTTATCTTTTTTTTTCTTTTTTTTTTTACTTTTCTAGATTTTTTTTTATCGTCTCTTGCGTTCTAATCATTTAGGTTTTAAACATTGCGAGGTACCGTAGTTAATGGATTTGATGTTAAGGTTCTCAAAATTTGAGTTATTTATGAAGGTTAAGGCTTTGGTATCAATGGTTTGTGACCGTGTCAACGTCTATCTTGAGATAGAATCTTTTGTTTTAGGGCACTTACAAACGACCGGTGAATTTCAATGCTGATACCATGGATTTTGGAAGGGATCAGTGACTCAGTTTGTCGTAGCTGCAATAAAATCATAACAAAGTTAGATCACTCATTGAATATGTTACATGTATAATTATCCAATTCGAAAAAACTAACAGATTTTACATTTTCGAGTATTTGACCTGTTATCATTTTGAATGAGTAATTCTACATTCATTTGAAATGATAACCACATCTAATGATTTTCATTCATACAGATGCAACCAATTCTAACCTCTCGAACAACAAGTCGTGGAAAGCAGTCATCAAAACTGTTATAAGTTAACTTAGAACAGACATAGAACAGTCATAATGCGGCCATAGAACAGCTCTAATCCTTTTGTATATAGCTGGGGTTTTTTCTTTAACAGCTACGGCCAAGAATTAGAACAGCTCTAGTCAAGAATTACAATTGATCTGTGTACATAAGATTAACCGCTTTGGAAACTGACAGTTTATTCTAAAATTCGAACGTGAATGGTCAGTGTCAGTAAATGTACCGCCTGTGAAATTAAATAGACTACTTTATTACATAAGACAAATCATTGTTAATTTAAAAATCAGACATTCGTGCAGATACAGAGTATTATGATAGAATCAAAAGGTGTACATTTTTTTTCGGTTTGTCATTGTATAATTTTATATGAGATACCGTTTAAATGGTTATATTTTTCATGTATATGCATTATCTTAATGGCAACAATTAGAAGAAATTACCGATCAGATGTTCAATCTGTAATAAACTTCACATTTCGATTTTCGGTTTGCGGGTAAGGGTTATATTTTTAACAAACCGACAAAAAATAATTAATAATTCCACTCTATCTTAATATCTAATGTTCGACGTGTTAGTTTTAAATTGAAATTGTGGAAAATATGCGCGTATTCTAGTATTCAAAGGCAGATGGGGAACTTTTTAGGCCTGTCAGATAAATTTGTAGAGCAGTCATGCAATGATTCTATTCTAGAACAACTCTTTTCTAGAGCAGTAAGGATTCGAATCCAGAACAGTCAGGATTTTACTCTAAAGCAGTCCGATTTCTATTTTAGAGCGGTCGTAGACCAGTTCTAGAGCAGCTCTATAGCAGTCAGCAGAACAGTTCCAAGTTAACTTAGAGTCGTCATTAGAACTGTTCTACAAGCGTTTTAAAAGGGGTTAGAAGTGGTCGTATCTCTATGTCGATTCAATATTACCCAGCAAACTAGAAATAAAAGAGACCACACAGTTTTTAATGTCTACTTCGTATTTGGATATTTTTTACCATAGACATTAACGCAATATTAACTACTAAACCTTATGATAAACGGGACGATTTCAGCTTATCCGTCGTCAACTTCCAATATTTATGTAGCAATATTCATTAATACCTGCATATTGTGTGTAATGTCTCTTATTCAATATGCAAGAGTTTGTTCTGCGTATGATCAGATTTGAACCAAGACAGGCCAATTACAAACAAGTTGTTGTTGCAGGGGTTTCAACAATCACGTTTAAAGACAGCTTATTGTCATTAAAGCGATTTAATTTCCCAGGGCCTGCTAATGGGTCAAACACGGTCTGATGTATTTTATAGCAACTGTTAAGCCGTTTTTCATATATCAATTTGACTGCGGATTACTCCACTTACCTGATCAAGACATTGAGCTCATGACGGTTGTGACTTGTTGACAGAGGATGGTTACTCCTCCAAGACACCTGATCCCATCCCTGGTGTGTTCAGGAGTCCGTGTTTGCCCAAGTCTTGTTTTTGTATTATATCTGGGATTTACAAGATTTATCATTGTTCGTTATTTCTGCGTTTATTCTTCCAACCTTGGCGACAACTCACTTATTACTCGGAAATTGCTTACATTCTCAATAGTTAGTTACGTTGTCTAAGCTTCAATAATTCCTTTATACATAGCCAAAGATGTGAGTTTAAAAGAATTGAAATGAGGTACAGAATGTTCATGATACGTTGTGTATTACTGTTACTGTGTACATACGAACCTTCACTAACACGAAGGTTCCCCAACATCCCTTTACGTGTCGTAAAAGTCGACCGAATGAGTCAGTCCTTCGGATAATACAGCAAAAACCAATGCCTTCTGTCACAATTGGTGTGGCACAATAAAGACCCCAGTGCCGATATTGGTGACATCTCCATATGAGTGAAAACATTCAGCAATAAACAATCTTTCAATCCTGTCTGTACAAGAGTGGCATAATGGCCGCGGTATCCGGACAATGAGATTGTGTCAAAAGGTAAGTATTTGTTTAGCAATGTGTTTGTAATCACTCCAACATCAGATGAATTTAATTCACAAACACACTGGGGATCATATAATTTGGGTATCACTGACGAGCTTTTACATTTAGTTAGACGGAGAAAATATTTTGGAATAAACTCTTGAATATCACAAACGATCCACTAATTCCAATCACAAATAGAAACTAGCTCTGTTCCCTGCACAAATATCACCCAAAACAATCCATAGAAAGACAAGAATAATTACTTAAACACAACATTTTACACAGGTGAGACATCATTATGTATATGGCATATTGGGACCCGACTGTGGTCGTTATTTTAGCTCATTCTTTGGTCTCTTAATAAATAGCCGATGTCACATGTACATGCATATGTAAATAGAGAGAGAAATAAACATATTTTATCAAATTTTGCTAACCTAATCAAATGAGCTACAACATTTTGATAATATCCATTCTTAATTCTGCTTAATTTCATTATTTCAATATTGAGAGTGCAATCAATAAGAAATGGTTCACATTATTGAATACACCGGTTTCGAGATACGTACGAGTTATTTCCCTCTGAAGAATTCTCGTACATAACAAGGCGCGAAAGTATTTGTTTACATGCGGGAGTGGGACGGATATTCATCACTACTGAATAAGTCTCTCATACGCTGTTTCATAACCTGATATTGACTGATACACAAACTAGGTAATTAAAAAAAAATTCGGGAGTAAATTATTACAAGGAATTCCTATTAAATCGCTATGTTTTGTTGTTCGTAGGTAGCAAAACCAGGGTACTAATTGCAAATATGGCATTGTTTTTAAGTTTTCACTTTCTATGAACATTTTTTCCCGCTCATATTTAGAATTTTCTGAGTTCATATATTCTTTTATACTTTTATAAAGTTTTACTTTCATTATGTTCCGTGTTTCGGATTTCCAACATTTCAGATTGAACATCACCGGAGATACATAATTTGCCGAACTGCGCATCTGGTGCATTGAAATTGGTACCGTATATGATTTATATTATGACTCCTGGTTCTAGGTCTCTGCTAGTGGATTGTTATTACCCGAGGGTCTCTACAGCTTAGTTCTATGTACTGTGTTACTAGCTTGAAATACGGTTATGTTTTTGATTGCAATAGTAAAATTAGAAATTCACATCAATATTAAGGATTATCTCCCTCAAGCAGAACCCCGGTCCTTCAGAGTATCTGGCTACAGTCTTTGGCACTACATTGTTCACTTTTATAAAGTTTTGCTTTCAATGTGTTTCATGTTTCAGATTTCCAACATTTCATGTTGAGCATCACTGAAGATACATAATTTGTCGAAATGAGTAGTTGGTGCATCAAAATTGGTACCGTATTATGATTTTTATTTAAAGAGAAGCCGCTTGTAATGCATTTAATCATTTTTCCAGTGACAGTAGGTCCAGTTGTCCACCTCGGCATTCAAAGTTCCACTTGCACATTAACACAGAAGAGTTCGTATCTCAAAACCGACGTATTGTGTGGTCGCTACAATGATTTAGTCTGCCAGTATGGTCTGACATTGGTTAATGTTGTATGATATGTGTTCATAGCAATTGTTAAGCCGTTTTTTCATACACTGATTTGAAACGGATTACTCTGTTTACCTGATCAAGACAATGGGATGACGGCGGTTTTGACCGGTCAACAGGAGATGATTACTCCCCCTAGGCACTTCATCCCTCCTCTGGTTTGTCCAGGGGTCCGTGTTTTCCCAACTCTTATGTTTTTATATTCTATTTGGGACTCTTAAGATTGATCACTGTTCATTATCTTTGCCTTTACTTAGAAAGATCTACATGTAATATCGTATATCTCACGCACAAAATAAGCCTTTTTCAAGTTTAATTACAATATTTCATTAGATGATTATGTTCATGATATTCTAATTACAGGTGTCTTCATTGGTTACGATTTCGATAGTTGATGACCATGGGAATGGACCGATCGTATCCTTTAGCAATATACCCCTAACACTACTCATCGAAACGCGATCAAACATGGTAGAGATTCTAAATATCACTTTATGGACAGGGAACCTCTTGGTGGAAGGTGAACCAGCAGTAACTGTTACGAATGTTTCTTTTGGCACCACTGACATAAACATGACCTGTTATGATCTGAATACCATTTACAACAACACAGATAATTCATTGGTTCAGAACATGGTCATGATTCATTTGAAATATATACATTCTGATGCAGAAAGTATTAGTGGTTCGATAAATCTTAACTTTGAAGTCAATATTGTTCCAGAAAAGATGAATTTTGCTGACACTTATATTGTATTTGTTGCCACTGGAAATATGACGTCAGAATATAAGATTGATATGAAGCTACCCGAGACTTTAAACGATATAAACAACACATTGTTAGGACAGTTCCATAACTTATTGGACGGAAATAACAACACGTGTGTGAATTTACCTGTTAATGGAGATTTCCCCCCATTGTTTTGGACAAGAGTTCATACAGCTTGGTTTAGAATCAATGCATCACCATTTGAAATGACGTTGATTGGTAAAGAAATACCTTGTCAACGGAATGGTTCTAAGATTTCTCAGGTAATTGAACTATAACAAATAATTCAGTAATTCTTCTATGGTGATAAAATGAGAATAGATACAATTTTGAATAAAAAATTAAATGTAGTAACACAGGATTTTATGAATGTATATCTTTTCGTGGAATTTTCGAATTCTTTCAAGTCCGTGCTTATTCTCTATTTCAGTTACTTAAATGCGAAATTTTTAGAAATAGTCATTACTGGTTTATTTTCGATGATGTACATGGATGCATTTCCTATTAAATGAACTTTGCTCCTTATCAAATACGAAATTGAAACAAAATTGTTGTTACATGTACTTAAATGTATTACATGTTTATATTACCGTACAAAATCGTGTTAGATGTATTACATGTTTACATTACCGTAAAAATCGTGTTCAGGGATTTTGTGAGCTTGCAATTCATATGAATTTGGTGTTTGTTTCTTAATATGCTTTATTTATTCACATCCACCATCGATCACTTAATTGAAATAAAACGATAAATCGATTTAACTTCTGTAAATCATCAAAATTAAAATCCGATCTCTATCTAGTCGTTGGGAAAGAAGACACATATTTTGTTAGAAACACTCTGACTGCCCACAAGTACTCCAAGAAGATACTAAGAGCATGCTTGGATTTTTTTATAGATAATATTTATGTAGTCTTTGGAGACAGGTCTTCCAACAATCCGTAGGGTATTCCTAGGGGTAATAATGTGCCCTTATTGCCAGAACTTATTTTATATTCATATGAAGCTGAATTTGTACAGAAACTGTTACGGGATAAAAAAAAACTTGCCGTGTCTTCCAACCTTACATATAGGCATATAGATGGTGTGTTATCAATTAACAATCATAATTTTCACAATTATGTCCATTCGATATATCCCGAAATAACTCGATATAAAGGACACCAGAGATCTGACATATCTGCTTCATATTTGGATATTTTACTTAAACATTGACTCTTATGGCAGACTGACAATACATAATTGATAATGCGGATGGACTTTAACTTTGCTGCAATCGTTCCACTTTCCATTTCTTATGTAGTAATATACCACTATCACCTGTATATGGGTGTGGTATATCTCCCAGTTGATTCGTACGTCAAGAGCCAATGCCTGTGCGGTATGAGACGTTTTAAGCAAGGCCAACTACTCACCAAAAGTTGAATGCCCTGGCAGGGTTATAACGAATCTCGTTAAAAAGTCATCATTTCGCAAATTCTACGGTCGCTATTGTGACTTGTTTTGCGCATTACGAAATTAATCCCACAAGTCCATATGTTTGAACTGATTTGTTTTCAAACCCTTTGTTAGACTGTCATTTTCCTACTGAATTTGAACTACGGTAATTCTCGTTATTTATTTTCGACTAAGGGCTTACGGCGGGTTGTGACCGGTTAACAGAGGCTGCCTTACTCCTCCATGGCACCTGATTCCTACTTCGTTTTGTCGGAGGTCCCGTGTTGGCCCTACACTCGGTTTTGTGTATGTTTTATATTGGATTTATGATTACGTTGCACAGATGCTAACTTCCCCTTTTTGTATTCAGAGCCATTTATATTCAACGAAGCAGAATTTTTCAAAAAATGTTAACGGAAGAAAAAAAACTATGAACGTGGTTCTCCTTCAACTTACTTATAGGTATACTAAACAATGTCTTATCAATTAACAATCATAATTTTCACACAAATTTGTCCATCGATATTCCTGGCGAAACTCGAAATAAAGGACCACCACAAGAATCCTGACATATGTGCTTCCATATTTGATATTTTTTTACTTAATATGACTCTAAATGACAGACTGACAACTACATTATATGATCAACGTGATGACTTTGACCTTGGCAATCGTCACCTTTTCCCTTTTCTATGTAGTAACAGTAATCACTACGCCTGCTTATGGTGTGTTATGTCTTCCCCTACGTCTGATTCGATACTCAGGGCATCGTCATGCGAGATGATGGATTTTTTAAAGCGAGGCCAACTACTAACCATATATAGTTTGAATGCTGCGGGTTATAACGAATATCGTGGTCTAAGTCACAATTTTGCAAATTCTACGGTTGCTTTATTCCGACCCCATGTTTGCGCATTACACATGATCACTAAGTCTATATGGTTACTAATGTGTTTCATACCCTTTGTTAGACTAACATTTGCATACTAGATTTGACGACGGGTAACCCCGTTTACTTTGTTTTGACTACAGGCTCACGGCGGGTGTGACCGGTTAGCAGACGATGCTTACTCTTCCACGGCACCTGATCCTGCCTTCACTTTTGTCGGAGGTCCGTGTTGCCCTACACTCGATTTTGTATATAAATGTTTGGGACTATGAATACGTTTGATACATTTTATATGTGACAGAAATGGACACGAAAAATTACAAACAGATCACAATATTTTTCTCTTTGATTTCAGGAAGGACGTTTCATTAAAATGTTAAATATCTCTTTTTAGAAGTTAAATAAAATTAAAAGTTAAAACACTAAAAGAGGGTAGTTATGTGCTTTTCACAAATGCCCAGTGCATTAATGTAACCAATGGTAAGAAGTATGGCAAATTTCAAATAAAGGTCTACTTTATTTTTTCATTAGTAGAAAAACTAGAAAAAGAATTGTAAGTAATATACACTAAATCACACATAACACAGAGACTTGTTTCAAGATATTTAAAACAAATTGCATCTGATCCGCGTAAGGTATCAATTATCTCCAAATATGAACGGAAAGGAATACTTCGACAATTCTCTAATGTGGAAAATGTTGAGTTTTCAAGTTTCACGGGATCATCACTAATATGTGATGACATAGATATAACCCATTTTTTTTAATATTTGTGATTATTGATGTGTATCTAAGGTATAGTTTTTTATAACATTACAGGTATATTTCCCCACCTCGAGCTCAAAACATGGATTCCATGGAGACTTAAAGATTTGTGAAGTAACGTATAATGGTGACATGGACAAAAACTTTAGTAAATGTGTGTATAGCTGTCACTGCAACAATGACGTGGAATGTAGCGAAGTTATTTTGTTCATGGCGAATCACGAAAACGCCTCTGCGTGGAATTTATGTGAAATATCAGCTGTTAATTTTTAAATAAGAATCATTCATAACCATCATATATTTACACTACAGGAGTTCAATGTAGTCAGAGATCAAGATCACCATCATAAGCATTGTAGTTTGACTTTATATTCTTGCCAATCATTTTTCATTAATTCGTATGTATACAATGCTTTGAGATGAGATTTAATTTTCTCAGTGTCTAAAAAAATTCTTTAGTGTATAAAGGGTCCTTAATATTCAATATGCACTGTTGACATATGAAATAATCCTTATGTATACATGTATAATTGTAATACTTGTTTTGTGTATTCTAGTCATGTGTTTCAACGTTCCGTCTTTTTCCGGTGTTAGCCACAGCTTTTTATCGAGTACTTTTGATAAATTATTTATGTTACCCGGAATCGTTCTTACGGACTTTGTTACAAAACGAAAACAATGTTTCTTGGGAGTACATGGGGCGCCGCCATTGTCTACCGTTCGGGTTACGACTTCACATTCGGAAAGCAACTCTAGACTTACTGTTTCAAGACCCGCATTCAATGATTTTTGCCCAGCGATTTTCATGTCAATTTGAAAATGTATCAGGAGTAACCTCTGACGTGAACCCTCAGGCGGTGTTGCCAGGACCTTCAACGAAGCGGACAGAGAAAAAGGGGGGAGCGAGAAATTGAAGGTAATACATAGTTTTAATCCAGTGCACAAGCA
>CAJDSM010045564.1:554-16021 GCA_903981925.1 Ostrea lurida
ATAAGTTTCAAATTTTTTTCGTGTTTTTCAGCCCGGTTTGAATTTTAGGACTCGGAAAAATTTTAGTCAAATCGCAAAAATTCGCTAGATGATTTTAAATTTAAACATATTATCTACCCTGCTTTCCGCACTTTGCTGGATTTATTGAAGGTCGCCATGACTGCTCACTAATTATACTAACACTGGTAATTGACAACCAATATTTTAAAGGGATTTTATGTCACATGCGGGCTTTAAATCTAAACATATGTGTGGTATTATCGTAATAATCTGGGGGAAATCAACTATCCCGCATCTAATTATTATATCACATCAGGAATAGACAAAATGCGTATCGTTTTAACTTTAGAAACACTGCCGCTGGGTTTATTGGTGGGGGGGGGGTCTAACTTTTGCTTTCTAGTCTTTGTTCTTGTTTTGGAGGGGTTTATGATGTTTGTTTGTAGTTTATATATATATATTATTATTATTATTACCCTATATATACTACTTATACATATATTTATACCTTTATATTCTATATTTATATCAAATTAATAAGTGATCTCACAAGTCAAAATAATAGATAAAAAGCAGGTAATTGCAGTTTCAAAATCATGTGAAATTCATTTCAGATACAAGATAAATCACAGATAAAACAACTGTAAATTTGAAAATTTTTGTGTATTAATCTGAAGATGGATGAAAAAATCCTAGAAAGCGCTTGTTGAAATGAATGTATTTTGAAACTGCAAATTTACCTGCTTTTTATCTATTTATTATATTAATTATTGTTATAATATTATATACTTCCCAATAAACAAGTACAATTTAGAAGGTATGCTAGCAGTCTTTCTTTGTAAGTATGTAGTTAAATTTCACTGGGCTATGAATCAAAGCGGTAAATTGAAAATTGTCTAAAATTATTGAAAACGAACAAACCACCGGCTACGACACGTTACCAAAGCGGTTTTCATTACATTAGATATGAAAATTGATTTCCGATTGCATGTGGCACTTTAAAGTACATGTACACAAACTGTCATGTTCTTATTTTGTAGGTGACCTGCTAAACAGATGTCGCTAGGGTATGTTAGGATACGCTGGTAAAATGTTCAAATTTTATCGAATTTAAATGGGGTGATTTGACGCCACCCCCCCCACTTAATCTGCGTTAAGTAACTTCTGGATTTCCTGTATAATTTAGTGAATTTTTATGGTATTAAATGCGCGATCTGTACATCGAATCAATCCTGATAATTCCTGCAAATAAATCTCATAGGATATATCTATGTATTCTGTTAATTTGCATGAAACTTTATGAAATTTTTAACTGGGGGCCTGTGGGGGGGTGTGACTCTCCCCATATCTATTTTGTAGCGTCTCTTTGTCTCATGTCTTAGCGTATACTCTGTTAAGTCAGACTGGCCTGGATAATGCAGGTGAAATATTATTCTATTGCATTTATCACTAATTTTAGTAAATATTAACACGCTCCTTTGTATACCATGTACTTCCACTTTTAGTTTTTGTTTTATAGGTGTTCACTTTTAAGAGTGGTGCATATCCTCTGCATTCTGTTGGGACAACGAGGTTTGAAATGGAACTCGCTATAAAGTCATGCTCATAGTATTTGATCAGCTCTGCTTTTTCAACAGCACTTTAACTGATATCTAGTGTGCGTCTAGGGTCATATTAAAAGACCCAATATGCTCCGAATTTTCTTTGTAATGTACCTGCTTGCATGGGTAGGTCACAGCTGTATGTGCCCTTAAATCGCAGTCAGTGTCGGATTTGTAGTCAAAAGAATTCACAAACTCAAATAAATTTGTGAAGCATTTCGGTTACTATAGGTGCTACTTGAATGTACAGTCGATAGAAATATTAATTCTTATTTGTTAGATGTGCTGTCAAAAGAGAATTGAACATCTATATTACATACACGCATGCAAGTGATCGTCAATATTACTCTCTTCGGCTGAAGGTAGGATTTGGTATTCCGTGTAAAAATCGATTTGTTTATGATTACTTAATACAAATAAGGTTTGCGCAAAATGGCCGAACAATTCCATCCTTCCACATAACATTCAGGCGTCTAGACGATTAGCTGCAGTTAGATTCTGTAGCTTCTCTGAAAACAAAAGTAAGTTATTGGGAGCAATTCAGATCAGAGATCTGTCCCAATATTTTTTTTCGAGAGCTACAGTTCTTGTCTTTGGGGCAAAAGCTACGTTGACTTAAAAACTGCAACTCTGCTATAGAACACATAGTGACTTGCAGTTGCATTTCACATATGTATATCTGTTATACCCGCGCAACATCATTGTTTCTGGAGGGGTATATCCATCGGAATCACTTTGTCCGTTCCGCTCTGTTGTGCAGGCTTTCGTGTCGCGGGCATAATTCTATTACTCTTTTGAGGTAGGCCACACGTATTTTGGCATTATGTGTTTCATTATTGAACACGACGATGGTCCGTATATTGATGACTTGACCTTTGACTTCAGATCACTGAACAAGTATGGTTTTTTTTATACACTTCCCTCTGAACAATCATACACTTTAGCTAGAACGTTACTTACTCTACCACGCCGTGTGCACATTATAAATCGCTTATTTGATCCACATAATGCCGGCCACTTTTCAGTGTGAATCTTTTCGAATGGTATAAATTTACGAGAGGAGCAACACGAAGCGCGCCATACTTCGAAGTTTGCTCATTGTTCAGCGTTCTAAGAAAATGAAACAGTGGGTTATGTTTATCAAAGTGATGCTCGGCGGTATAAAAAGATCAAAGCCGTTTTATTCTTACGGATATTTAATGATGCCATCTGTTTTTCTTCAGACAGTATTTCCTTTACATGTATTGTACGGTAAGAAAAGATAGGATAGCAACATTAAAATACTCTCAGATGTCAAGTTTCTCAGTATTTTCTGGGGGGAACATAAACAGGTTGCGTTCAGCTATGCCTCATAGATGCGCAGATGAGTATCACATACATCAGGCCGAAACATTCAAATTGATTATCACAAGCGCCGTACTTTTTAATCGATACACATGCATTTTTTCCGATTCAAACTCACAGCATTCAAATACATCGTGGCAGAAATTCGTATTAAAATTAATAATTAATCTTTCACAATAGCCTTCACTTTAATAATCGTACAATACTTTGCAGGTATTCAAATACTAACTAGTGCTTCCGCGGTAGCATTGTGATATGCTGATTCGAGGTAGCGTAACGATACAGCAGCATTGTATTCACCACCTCACGTCATGAATTCACTATTTTACGTACAAGTCCCGACATTTAGTCTGATTAATTCTTTTACTCTCCAGATTAAGTTTTATCTCAATTTATACGCTGCTGCTGAATCATATTTTCTGAAAATGATGGAGTATCTACAACGCCTCAACACGTATGATCAGGTAATTTGTTAGTCACGCACGAACTGCCAGTGACTATTTCAATACTCACTTAAAACATATCCAAATCGTTATCAAGCGCCTCACACTTATGTATACGCGTTAATTTATGTTACGGCACGACATGTGTCTTGATCTATTTCTAAGATATCTCGCGCTTAAAACTAGTCAAATATGATATCACACGCTTCACCAGTTATGGTATAATGTTATTTAATGTAACACGACGACAGTGCTTGTTGTATTCGCGCTGAAGACCGTATTCAATGTCGATACTCGCTTGCTATCACTACTCTTATATGTCACTACACGTTATTCTATTTTACGGCAACGGACATGTGCAGTGACTAATTTAAATACTCGCGCAATAAACATATCAAATATCCAATATTATGCAGACGGCCTCATCCTTCAGGTACTCAACGTTAATTCTAGTGTCATGACTCACGACACATGGACAAATGATTAATCTCAAATATCCCCGAGTGACACTATAAATAATCGATATCTACACTGCTCACGATATCATGTAATCGACTTAATTTTTATGCTACCGACAGTGTAAGTCATTTTAAATACTCGTGGGCGATGTAATATATATTGATTCAGGAAAGCGTTGTATCATGTATAAGGTGTTTCTGCGCGAGTATTTGGAAATAATTACTATCCTTATCGTTGCGTACGTATATAACGGATACATGACCTGTAGGGCGGTTGTTGATTATTGTATTTAATATGTTCATCTCGGGTATTCTGAATGTCATATGCACATGTCGTGGCCGTGACATAAAATAACGCGTAGCCTGATGGTGGGGCGTTGGTAATATTGATATTTGATATGTTTAGGCACGAGTATTTGAATTAGTCACTGGCCATCGTCGTGCCATAAATAAATAACGTTATACATAAGTTTGTGATGCGTTGTAATATCATAATTGATATGTTTCTGCGCGAGTAATTTGAAAAACGTCTTACACTTTATCCTGACGCGGTTATTGTAAATAAATGTGTTGCATGAGGTTGTGAGTTTTAATGTTATAAGGCATAAATGTTACGGGCACGGCATGTGCAATGACTATTTTCAAATACTCGCAGTACACATTATCCAATATTCATATCAAACGCTTCAACCACGTTATGTATAGCGTTATTTATGTTTCGGCACGACAATGTGCAGTGACTATTTCAAATACTCCCGCCACAGACAACATATCAAATGATTCGATATCACAAGGCCTACACAGGTATTTATCATCGTTATTATGTTCATGCACGATATTTGGCAGTGACTATTTCAGAAATACTCGCCTCAAAACATATAATCAAATACGTAGTGCTGTTGCCCCACACGTTTATACTATAACGTTTTTGAAATAGTTAAGGCAGAATGTGCAGTGAATATTTCAAAATCTGCCTCAGAGCCATATACATATACATACGCTTCTTGAAACATATTGTTTTTTTGCGAGTATTTGAAAATAATGACTAATTTGTCGTTGCGGCTAGATTAAAAACGTCGATGACATGACGTGTTAGTGCCTTGTATTACTTGATATTTGATATGTTTGCTCGGGGTAATTTGAATTAGTCACAACACATGTCCGTGCTGTGACATTAGATAACGTGATGTATACTGAAGGGTGAAGGCATTGTAATATTGATGTTTTGATATCTCTTCCGTGCCGGGTTTTTGAAATTAGTACTCACTTGCACATTCGGTAGCATGACATAAATTAACGGTGATACTGAAGGGTGGGCGTTCTAATATTGGAGATTCGATATTGTCACTCTACCCCGGCGGCGAGTTATTTGATTTAGTCACTGCATACATTTTTCGTGCGTAACATAACTTAAGTTTCGGTACTAGCTGTGTGAGAAAGTTGTGATACCAATATTGATTCGTTCTGTGCGAGCATTTCGAAAATAGACATTTACCTCTATACTGACCTTTATCGTAAATAATGTGCAGGCATTACGTGGTGAGGTTATGTGTTACGACTACGAATGTGGAGTTTGAACTATTTAAAATACTTCGGCAGTAACATATCAAATAACATCGATACCTCAAACACTACCTTATGTATAACGTTTATATATGTTTCGGCACGACATGTGCAGTGGACTATTCTCAAATATTCACGTAGACATATCAATATCGATATCCAACAACGCTCACACGTTATGTATAACGTATTTATGTTTCGGCACGACATGTCAGTGACTTATTTCAAATACTAGCCGCGAAACATAATACATAATACATTAACGCTTCTTCGAATCAATATAGAGTTGTCTTCGAGAGTTTTGAAACTTACGACGGGTAAACACATGTCGGTTACCACATACACCACCGTCGCGACGTCATATTCCGAAAAATTTACGTGTACGTCAGGTCGCGAACATTACTAGTTTACGTGAAACACGACACGCTTTGCAACGTGACTTTACTCCTCAATCTCCGCCACAGAAACATATCTCAAATATCGATATCAAACCAGCGACACAGACGCCATGCATCAGGTACACTTTATGTGTACAACCAGACATCCTGCAAGTACTATTTTCAAATACTCCGCGCTGGGAAACTATCAAATAATCGGATCATCACCAATCTCACAACGTATGTACGGTTATCTGAGTTACGGCAGCATGTGCAGTTGAATTTTCAAATACTCGTGCTAGAAACAACGTAATATTTGCAGCACAAGCTTCCTCTTGAATCAATATAGTTTCTCTGCGAGTATATTGAAATATGACTAACCACTTGTCGTTGCGTAACATAAATAGTGATACAATGACGTGTTTAGGCCGTAAAATTGTAAATATTGATAATTTGATAATGTTTGCTCGAGTTTTGAATTAGTCAACTACAGCATGTCGTGCTGTGACATAGATAAACGTGAATGTAATACCTAAGGGTGAGGCGTTGTAATATTGATATTTGATATGTTTCTGCTCGGGTATTTGAATTAGGTTCAGTGCACATTTTCGTTGCCGTTATTACATAATAACGTTATACATGACGTCCGATTGAGAAGTTGTGATACAATATTCTTGATTCTGGTTTCCTGTGCGAGTTTTCGAAAAAGGATTACACTTATACTGACCTTTAATCGTAATATGTTCAGTCATGACTGTGAGGGTTATTGCTGTTTCGAACGGCATGTGAGAGTGGACTATTTCAATACTCGGCTGAAAATTATCAAAATATCGATATCACAAACGCCTACAGTTATGTATGTAAAGCGTTGATTAATGTTTCGGCACGACATCGTGCAGTGATTTTTCAATACTCGCGCAGCAAACATCATCAAATATTCGATTCGCTTGTGCCCACAACCGTCTATGTTATAACCGTTATTTTTGAAATAGTGTAGGCACGACGTGGTGCAGTGAATAATTTAAATACTGCTCAGAACGAATACATAATACAACGCTTCCTTGAAAAATATAATGTTTTTTGCGGAGTATTTTGAAATAATGACTACATTTTGTCGTCGCGTAACATAAATAACGTGATACATGACGTGTGGGGCGTTGCAATAAACATTTGATATTTGATATGTTCTACTCGGGTTTTGAATTAGTCACAGCACATGTTTGCGTGAATATTACACGTTATACATAACGTGGTGAGGCGTTGTGTTGTAATGATATTTTGATATGTTCCTGATCGGGTATTTGAATTATCTGTATTTGCTCACATGTCGCGTGACGTAAAAGAAGTTGATACTGAATGGTGAGCGCGTTGTAAATTTGATATATATGATATGTTTAGGCGCGAGTATTTGAATTAGTCATGCAACATGTTCGTGCCGTATACATAAATAAGTTATACATGACGTTTTTGAGAAGTTGTTGAATATCAATATTTGAATTCGTTTTCTGGTGCGAGCTAAATGAAAAACAGCATTTACCCTTATTCTGGCCTGTATGGTAAAAATGTGTAGATGACATATTGAGGTGGTGTTATGACTATTTCAAATTCTCGCGCTGAAACATAGATATCGATGTCAAACGCGTCATGCATCACGTATTTATGTTACGGGCACACAACTCGAAGTGACTATTTAAATACCCTATAAACATTTTCAAATATCGATAACACAACGCTACACCCGCCATGCATTCACGTAATTTATGTTACAGACCACGATACCGCAGTGGAAATTTTCAAATTCTCGCCTGACATATATGAATATCGATATCGAACGCTCAGCACATTATGTATATAGACGTTTATTTATGTTTGGCATGGCATGTGGAGTGGATATTTCAATCTCGCGCAGAACATATCAAATATCGATATCAAAAGCCTTCACCACGTTTGTATAATTATCTTATGTTTCGGCACGACATGTGCAGTGAACTATTTCAAATACTCGCGCAGAAACATATACATAATACAACGCTTCTTGAATCAATATAAGTTTTCTCGAGAGTATTTGAATAGACGGCTACACATGTCGTAACAAACCACTCGACGGATTCCATGTTACACAAAAAATTTACGGTTACCAGGTTCATGACATTCGTAGTTTACGTTGAAACACGACACACCTGCAAGTGGACATTTTCAAATACCACAGAAACATATTCAAATATCTATATCACAACGCTCAACACGTTATTGATTAAAACGTTGTTTATGTTCGGCACGACTTTGCAGTGACTATTCAAATACTCGCACACAAACATATCAACATATCGGCATCACACGTCAAGTATATCGGTTATTTATGTACGTGCAACGGACAAGTTGATTATGACTTATTTCAAATATTCGCCGCTGAACATATCCAAATATCGATATCGCTATGTCTACGAAGCCATTAGTATCATGTAGAAAATAAATTTACTTTCATCTCGGTAATTACGAGAGTATATTTAATCTCGTAATTACGACGAAAAGACCTCGCGTATTAAAGATAGTTAAAGGTTGAATTTAATTTTTTACATGATACTACAATAGGCTTTCGTACTATGCTCACATGTTATGGCTAGATTGTTTTTAAAATTCCTCACATATAATCTCCGTTAATGAAAGAAGGAAAAACCTTTAAATTTGGGGGGGGACTAAAGGTTTAACATAACATGTGGACATAAAAGAAAAGCCTACATTGTGTGGGGTATATTCCAGCTTTGCGTGTGATTTGGTTTGATATCGTTAATTATAATGAAACTCTGTGAGTTTGCATTTTTTTGAAATTGGTTAACCCTACAAGCTATAAAACATTACCCCAACCACTATAGTGTCTGGATACGTGGCTGATTTAGAGGGCGGGGCAGGCCCCCCCCCCCTTTTTGGTGATCGCAACCTTAAATTATTTACGTAAGAATTATGCTAAATTAACTCTAAGTAACATATGAAAAAGTCTCTAAAATCTCAAGGAGCTTCAGGGGGGTCCGCAGGCCCCGCCTTTGTCTCTATCCAGATCCTTAAGCTTATATGGCTCCTTTCTCAATCGGACGGCTCCCCTTCCCCTTTCGCAAATCCTGGATTCGCCCCTGGTACAGGGGATGTTGATAAAAAGCTTGACGAGCGCTTATCCTTACGCAACGCGCCCTTTGGCTAATAGATAATATGTAACAGATAATTTCTCATTTTTCGCACTTCTTTAAGGGGTGAATGCAAGTTAGTGTAAAGCGTGTTAACGCGAAGACGCTGTTATTTTTAATTATAAAGCGGTTTGGGGGGGTGCAGGTACGGTGTTTGTATTTGTGAAAGTAAGCAACTTTACGGAAGCGGACCTTCGGCTCAAATTTTTCCTCTTTTATTAAATATTCAATATATCACACTATGCAATAACATCAATACATACTTCGCTTAAACATATCAGATTGAAGCATATTAACTTTAAGTAACTTTTATGCTGAGCGAAGTGTGCGCTTGGGTACAGTTGAGGCGGACATATAAGGACACTTTGGAAGAAAAGTGGGCGGACAGTTAGTGGGCAGGCGGACATATAAGGACATTTTGGGTCCAAATTGGGCGGACATTTAGTGCAAGGCGGACAATATAGGACAGTTTTGGTTCAAAATTGGGCGGCACATTTGAGTGCAGGGGACTATATAGGACAGGCGGCATTAAGGACTTCAACACCTTCTCAGTTCATAGTCACATGTACATATAGCAGTTTTGTGGCATAAAAGGTGGTTTCAGAGCTCCCCACTGTACGCAACAAAACAATTCTTAACCATACTGTGGGCTATAATTATCATTGCATGAAAGTACACTGGGGTTTATTGAAAAATTAAAACCTTTCAGAACCACTCCGTAAGAAATGGCCAAAAACTGGATGAAAACTTTCCGTACAATTTGAAAAATCTAGCATGTACGCTTTTGTTCAGTTCATAAACTTTATGAGATTTAGAATTGAGAATATGGTAAGTGTACATACGAAACAAAGGGAAATGAAAATGTTTAGATTCTGGTTCCTTTAAAACAGTGTCCTCTTATGTATAAATGGTGAGGATATCACTCAAGAGGATTCGTATTGTGTAGTGTGTATGCGCCGTGTGTGTGTTATGTATGCGCGCGGTGTGTGATTGTGTATGCGTCGCGCGCGGTGTGTGTGTGTTTCCTGTAATTGCGTGTCTATGTATGGTGCGCGTGTGTGTGTCTATGTATGCGCGTGTGGTGTGAGTGTCTATGTATGTCATGTTCTGTGTGTCATGTATGCGCGTGTGTGTGGTTATCGCGTCTGTGGTCTATGTATGCGCGCATTGCGTGTCTATGTATGCGCGCATGCGTGCCTGTTGTGTCTATGTATGCGCGTTCTGTGTGTCCTATTGTTGCGCGTCTGTGTTGTCTTATGTTGCTGTCTGTGTGTCCTATGTAATGCGCGATGCGTGCCTGTGTGTTATGTATGCTGTCTGTGTGTTCTATTATGCGCGTTCTGTGTGTCTATGTAATACGCGTATGTTGTCTATGTATGCCTGTCTGTGGTGTTATCCCTCTTCTGTCGTCTAGCTCTGGAGCCTAAAGCGGCCCCAGACACATTTAGAATGCTAAAACTTTGAAGCTTCGCCCCGGACCCCATTTTTCAAAGGATCTGTCCCTGGAACCTCGGCTGTGGGAGCCTACGGCCATAGTCCAATTTAGAAATTGCTAAAACTCTCAGCTTCCAGGAAGGCTTCGCCCCCTGGCTCCTAACCAGGGACATCCTCCACATCTGTAGGCACTAAGTGGCCCCCAAGCCCACTTAGTCTTGTTCACTTCCCATGGAAATTCCTGGTTACGGCTTTCGTCAATTGTTCTCCTCTCCCTCCTCTTTTATTTCTCCTTTCCCGTATCTTCGTCCGCCCTTTTTACTTTCTTCCTTCCTCCACTTCCTCTCTTTATATCCTGTCCGCCTCTTTCCTCCTTCCCCATTTCCTGACGGCGGATGGTGTACCCCACAAAACACAGAACAGTGGCGGATACTGTTAAAAATTTAAACGTGGAGGTGGAAGGGGCGCAATGTAAACGGATGAGATGTTCTGGCCTAGGGAATTATAAAACAGGGGGCCGCTGTATTACGGATGGGTGTCTCTGGCTGGGAATTATAAACAGGTGGCGCTGTTTTCAGATGAGCGGATTAATAAACAGGGGGCGCTTGTTTTACAGATGAGTGGTGTCTGGCCTAGGGATTGAATAAAAAGGGGGCGCTGTACACGGATGGGTGTCCTGGCCTAGGGATTTTAAAACAGGTGGCGCTGTTTTACAGATGAGTGTTGTGGGCCTAGGGATTATCAAAAAGGGGGCGCACGGATGGGTGTCTCTGGCCTAGGGATTCATCAAAATTTTTTACGGTATCATACTAATGTTCAGACTCTGTATAAAGTATTTTTATAGGGACGAGCCTCTGAGCAAACTCAAGACATCTAAAATCTGTCAAGAGCTGTACTTTTTTGAGTATGGAGAGATTTTTTAAAACAAAAGTATATAACGATTCCGAGCACTGGATCAGTTTGAGTCGAGTATCAACACGTGCTCATCAAGTTTTCTTTCTCTTAGGCTCTCAGTGGGTCTAGGACGAAATCGGAAGCACTGATGGAGGCAATGCAGGGGGTTGAAGGCCCTCAATTATTACTGCTGGATACGGTCGATTTGAATATTTTGTTGGGGAACAACATTTACCTTCTGTGGAGGAATTGTTGGAGGTGGAGGAGGATGCGCGTGCAAGTTGTAGTGCTTTTCCTGCAGATATCGAGAATGTGGCTTTGGTTGTCATTGGTTTTTTTGTCAAGAGTCAACAAGATTTTCTGGGTTTCCACGCTATATGAACCGATGCATCTGAGAATCTTTGCTTGTTTTTTTTATTTTTGGTCTGTGGATATACCGCAGGATATTAGAACAATTATAGTTATGGCGAAACCGGGAAACCTAAGCTCCGTTTGCTTGACAATATAATATAGAGGGTTGCTTAAATATATATAGAGGTTGGGCTGTACAAATTAATATAGAGGTTTGCTTACAATATAATATAGAGGTTGCTTACATATAAATGATAGAGGTTGCTTTACATATATATAGAGGGTTGCTTGACAAAATGTACATTATTTCTTTGATGACCCTTTTTGAAAACTTTCTAGATCCCGTCTTTGAGCATGATATTGATTTGTTTTTGATGAATTTGGATATTTGCATCTGTTCAAGTTTCATTCTCAGAAGAATTTCTGTATAAATCTTACAAATATTATAGCAGGGACATCTTTAAGAAAACAACCCGACATGCTCGCTTTGATAGTGCTCTTGTAACTTTATTTTCAATAGTGACAAGCAAATCTCCAGTCGATTTACACAGCATGCTCATCATCAGCGAACTAAGGCAACAGATTGGCCGGGCGTCAATGTTTCTTACATACATCACCAAATTGCTCTGAATGAAAAAAAAACCCAAAAACTAAACGTTAGGCTACATGGTAATTCTTACTGCTTTATAAAGAGTATGGAATTCTTGTCTACAAGAGGTAAATTTTTTTTTTTTTTAATTAAAGCTCCCATGCGTCACAGTTCCGTAGCTTATACAAAAAAAATTGGCTGCTTTAACAGAAGACATATATCATCCTGTGGTCTTTTGTTCAAACAGAACGTGTTAATTTAAGGAAAGGCAGAGTCGTCTCGTAATTTATTCTATGGCATGCAGTGTTACAGTTTAGCTGATTTAAAATCGTTACCACATTGGGAGATACAGCTACAATGTAGTTCGCCGCAATCACTCGGGTCGTAACTTTTACGAGAGGGGGCAAAGTTCAAGAACTTCATTTCATGTACAATATTTCAGGTAAAGAAAGTTTAGAGTCAAGTTTTCCGGGCGGGAGATGGTGATTGTGTTTGTATTGTGCATGTACTTCCGGTCGGCATTAGCTGATTCAGTTATTTTGTGGTCCAGTCACCAACTGTTACAACATAAACTGGTGGGCCATAAATTTCTGTGGAAAACAAGGGGTTTACTTGACCGAATATGAATAACCCTCGTTTCCAAGAAATTAACTGGGCACGACCCATCCCTATTGTATAATTATCGGGACCTCCCTCCTTTTGACTGAATGAGACTCGCATAATTTTGAATGGTGGTTTGATTGATAACTTAATAGCTGAAAATGGCTTTGTTCAACACTTTTAAAACAATATTTTTCCTAAGACACCTAATTGCCGCCCCCCCCCCAAATTGTATTTATTGGGTCATGAATAAATTTACCCTAATAGGAATATTTTCAATGAAATGTTCACATTATATATAACACAAGCTATATCTTATTCACAATCCTCTGTAATACTTTGCCACACAATATATGTAACAAGGTAACATTCTAAAACAAATACTGATTTTTTTTTAAATTGGTCAGCTTATCAATATCGATCAAGAGAGCACCACACCATTTACGCATCTTTCAATTAAATATAGCCGTCTTATGAGTTTTGTTCGGCATCAAAATAAATTCGTCTTTAATCGACCTCGGCGGATTACATGAAAAATTTGTAAAAGCATCTTATCAAAGATTTTAGATTAATCACTTTGATTCTGTGTTGATTTTGATTTGGAATGTTTTTTATTGCTGTTATTTTGTCGACCGCGCCTGCACCCAAAAATGTGGAGTTTAATCCAGAGACATATAATACATGTTATGTCTCTGATTGATACTGGATATAGTGCGCACAACAATATCACAATTAAAAACAGACAAAAAATCTTCATCCTGCACCACTGGTCCGATAATCCATAAATGAATATATATTACCCACAAATGGTATCTCAAGATTTAAATCACCCTGTATGCCACCGTAACTGAACCGTCAGAAATTATGTGCACACATACAGTGTCGTCATCATCATTGAGCTTTTATTGTAAAAGATTTAAATCCCCATCGCTCGTGCTTCTATGATATAATAGTGTAGTATATTCGTTCTAAAAAACAGCTGGGAACTAATTCACAAGTGTGCTAGTCAGCAGCGACTTGATCAGATAAAACGGCGGTTTAAATAAGATACAACAGGCTGAATGCCATAAAACACTTTATGGCCAGCTATCGGAATGCAGTTCAGGTCTCTTTTACGAGCATATGATTAAAAGGTTAAAATGGGGGGAAAAAAGGGTTTTTTCTGAATCAACTTTCCGTGAAGAGAGAGCCAGATGTGACAACTTTATCCCGTAAATAAGCCGGGACACTGAATTTGTTTTGGACATATAGAACAAAAATTTAAAACAGTTCATTAAATTTTATGCATTCACTCGTCAATTATAAAATAACAATCTGAATCTATTATCACTCCTAAAAATTGAGAGCTATTTATGGAAATCGATTCTACAGGAAAAGAGAAATAACCTTTTTGTTATAACTTGAAAAATGAAAACAAACTCCCGTTATCATCAATTTCCTTCAAGAATTCCTGGAGTTATCGGTTCTTTTTGTATTTCAAGAGTATAAAGACTAGAAACGATGCAATTGTAAGCGTTAACATCTTAAATAACAAATCCCATTTTTTTGTCATTAGTTAAGGCCCTCCAGTGGGACATTGATTGCAATAAAAGTTATTGTATGAAGATCGGCTTTCTAGTCAGAGGAATGTTTGATACAAAATGTAACACAGTCAAGTATAAGAAGTTTTTTGGCAACCAAGAACAAAGAATGTTGAACACAAAATAAAAGATTCATTACACATATCTGGGTTTCGTTCAAGTTATGTACGAGTTTTGTAAAAAATAATTGCATCTTTGAAAAAAAAAATCTTTTTTACACAAGTTTGTCCAAAGCACTGGGGATGCAATACAATCAACTTCATCTGTTACAACCAACATTGGAAATTTGTCTTGTTATTTTAATATTTAATATTAAGCGATCACAAGACCTCATTTGTTATAAACCAAACAAGAAAAGGGAACACATTTATGACATTTGTTATAATGGGAACGCTTTGTGACATTTCTTAATAGGTAGAGTCTACTGATATGTCAAATTCTGTTGAAGTGATTTTTCACAAAATTTAGCAAAATGTGTGCAAACTCAAAAAAACTCTATTACATACATCAAGGATACGACTTCAGAAATAAATTCTAGTTCTTATCTGATAAATAGTAGGAGGAGGGATGGCAACTGTTTAGTACAGTCTTGTCCTTGTTCTTTAATAATAAAAGTTTTTAAATCCAATCAAAGGGAAACAACTTCTGATAATAAGTTTCGGGCAATATCCATCGATCATATGCCCTGGACAGACTTTCGCCTCTGCTCATTACCTAATTGGAACAAAAATTGGAAAATTGATTGTGAACGTTCATAATAGAGCAGCTTTTTTAACGTACTGTTAAAACGGTCACAACCATTTATAAGTTCAAATTTTTTTCGTGTTTTTCAGCTCTTAGTCTGTTAAATTATGAAAAAGTGTTAAAATAAAAATTTGTTTAGTTTCTAAATGAAATGAAAGGTTATATAATAAAAGGTTATAGACTTTGTATGGAAAATTAATGACGACCTTCGTTTTCGTCGGGCAGAACGGACCTCGCAAGCTCGGTTCCGTGTATGCGCCAAAAAACTCGGTGTTCATAATTTTCCATAAAAGTCTATAACTTTAAATAT
>CAJDSM010045567.1:0-14215 GCA_903981925.1 Ostrea lurida
GGCTTTTGACCAATGTCACGAGAGTCCTAACTACTTACGATATGTACATATATTGTTGTATTTTACGTTTCAGAAGTTAATTTTTCTAATTGAACAGAAACATTTATTGCAATTCTAGCGATTGATTAGCAGTGATTGATTAGCTGGTGCTTGCTAATTTTGTAGTACCTGACTCCCAAGAAAGACGGCTTGTCTCCAGGGGCTGTGCATTCAGATTCTTTCTTGAGACTGTTGATATGCGCAAGCGCAGACACCGTGGCGGCAACGTACCACGGAAGTCCGAGAAGTGAATGGATTCCGACGCAGATAGCAACAACAAACATGTCCAGATGATAGCCAACACCTTTCTGATGAAATAAAAAGAATGTCTTTTATATAAAAAGCTCTCTGTTCAAGACAGTTTAACAGTATAAATCATGGAATACCCTTGACACTTTTGATATTCACTGTATAGTGATCACATTTCATATATGATAAATATATGATGTTAATTTGGTAATCATTTTGTTATTTTGAAAGGGATTTTAGATTTTTTTTTTTTTTAAAAAAAAACACTCCACAATTGTAATGTACAATAAATATTCATTGAGATATACTGGAATAGTATATTTTATTATTGTATTTATGAAAGAAATTGTATTTTCATACAGATCTGAGATAAAAAGTTACATAATTTTTCTTCTAATGAAATGATTTAATTACCACATGCATGTACATGTATTCTTTTTTTTTTTAATGAAATTCTTTTCAGTTCTACCAAAAGCAGATATTTCAAGACTTGGTGCAAAAGACTTAAAATAGTCATGAATTTGATTTATTTCACTTTCTCGTGATATAACACTAAACATTTATCGTGATTAACGTCAGTCTTCAATAATACTAGTAATTACCTCAGGATTATCTGCTCAAAATCAATCTTTTTTTCCATTATACATTGAATACATTTCGACCGACATTGCTGCTGTACAAGCAAGTTGTATATACAGGTGTGTATACCTTTAGTTTGTTTTCTTTTCTGTTAACAATCACTGCTGTGATCTGCTGATCCAGGAAAATCAAGATGGTGGAGAGAAGGGCTGGAACTGCTGCCGCCAGGTAGAGCCACCAGGGGTTGCGGTCACTGAAGGGGTTAACTATCCACTGCTCGCGGCGGGTTGGCTGCCAGAAAGAAAACGTCAAATGACTATGGAAATCGATTTGCTTTTGAAATTATAATATCACTTATTATCATCATCGGGGTAAGTCCAAAGTAAGGCAAATAAATCAGATCACAGTATGCCAAAATAATACAATCATGACAGTTGAATTTCAATCTAACTGAAACTGCTAATCATCGCAAAGTTCAACATTGGACTTCCGAATTTTGATTCTGGATTACGTCCGGGGCATTTCAGTATTCCTGGGCTCAGACTTAAAAATCACATTAGATGGAACTGTGTGTTGATAGTGTGTATACATAATGATGACGTTTAACTTTTCACAACATGTCGAATCGCAGCACATCGTCGTCAGATCTAAAACTTGATTGCATCCATAGTGCAACGCGAAATAACGAAGGTTTTCGACGACGAATTTTACTGAAACAATGCTTCATTCTCACCTTAAACTGCTCGGGAACGATCAGTTTGGGAGTATCAATGCCCACAAAGAAATCTACAAGGACCATGATGACGATAGCTATGAGCACTCCAAAGTCACCGACTCTCTGCCGAATCTGTAAAAAGTTCATGATGGTTCAACTACCATGTAATTATTCATTCAGCTCTATGACAATAATGTACAGTTTCTCTAAAAGCATCTGTTTTCATGCGATTTTATTTTTCATGACTTGCAAGAAATAAGCATTTTCATTGAATTTTGATTTCGAGCATAAAAATGTGGTAT
This sequence comes from Ostrea lurida, assembly GCA_903981925.1. Classification (NCBI taxonomy): domain Eukaryota; kingdom Metazoa; phylum Mollusca; class Bivalvia; order Ostreida; family Ostreidae; genus Ostrea; species Ostrea lurida. The sequence goes on from CAJDSM010045567.1 coordinate 1,885, forward strand.
GTTATTGTATTGCAGTCTTTGTTGACCACGGGAGCCAGGTTTATGTTTTTAGTGAAAATTTCACGAACTCCTTGTCTAAAAATTGCTCATTTATCAACGTCTTTGGGTGCTTCTTATACCGGTAATTTTGAAGCCGGTACTACTTTAATTTTTCAATATTCATGAAATGTAAATCCAGTAATAGAATACTTCTTGATACTTACGACAGTAGGGAATAGGGTGGTTCGTTTGAAGTCCACCAGAGCCAGAGTGATTGTAAAGGTCCCGATGAACAGAAGGATCGAGAAAAAGAAAACGTCTGGGACGTACCCAACGCCACATCCGTTTCCTACCATTTGACCACCATACGTCACGCAACTCTCGTTTGAGAGCGACGCCCAGTTGATGGTCATATTGGCTAGGTCTGCACATGTATAGTTGACAATGTTTGGGGTGGTAGATGGAACGGCGGTTGACAATCCGGTTGTCGCAATAGTAGCGGAAGTGGTTAGTCCGGTGACGTTGCAGTCACGTGGCATGCATACGCAACTTGGCAATGGGTCATTCGGATGGAAGTTGACAGGATGAGTAGATCCAATTTCTATAACTTTTTTGAACGCTTCAACGATGAAGATCACAGCGATCAACGTCGCGAAGCTTTCCTCCGTAAACCGCGTGATGTATTTTACCATAGAGCTTAAGTGAATACCACGATTAGAAGAATGAACAAAACCGTCCACATTCCTACCCAGAACCGCATCGGCATAAATCCCAGTCGTTGTCCCTAAAGATAAATACCAATAAGATACATGTAGGAGTCTTAAGTATCTAAAAGATAAACACTAATACGATAGGAATCAAAGTCAGTTTCTTGTCTCTTTCTGTAACATTGCTTAAAGATACTAAACATTGGAGATTTGGTATTATGGCCATTTTTTAAATAATTTTTTAATTTACATTCAGGACTGATTTTGAAAGGGGGGGGGGGGCACATTTCTAAATTAAGTGACAAGCAAAAAAAAAAGGGGGGTGGCACTACAAATTTGCAACAAGCAAAAAGAAAAAGGGTCGTTCGAACACTGAAAGTGGCGGGGCAAGCTTCTAAAAATTACAGAAAGTGGGGGTGGGGGGGGGGCAAACTCATGGTATTTTGCACATAGAACAATATTAGTTGATGTCTTCATTTCGCCGCTACCTACAACTGCGACGTATCAACTTATCACTAAGTCATATGTTGACTGATTTGTTTCATTACCCTTTGATCCAACCTGCCTTTGTCGGAGGTCCGTTGTTGCCCTACACTGACGATTTTGTATATGTTTTTTTGATATATGATTACGTTTTGACACAATGTTAACTTCGCCTTTTTGTATCAATATGAGTGAATATTTTCGATGGGACGTAAAAATAACCAACCAACATCTTTAATGAAAATCAAAACTTATTTTCTGATAGAAAAGACAGTATCCTTACTTGCAAAGGTTGTAAATGATGGCCTCTAAGACCAACATTGGACCTGTGCTTCCCAGGATGTTCAATGGCTGTCCACCTAATAAGGCAAACAGAATTCCGGTCACAGCCGCAGCGAAGATGCACTCCATAACACCCTAAATCAAAGAAGAGCTGTGAGTGAACCCATTTGTATTTTAAGGAAAGCATCTCAATTTTCTTTTTAAATCTGTCTTCGCAATTTGAACAACATGTGATATTTCTGCGTTTACTGTTGAATAGTCATTGCTTTAAATATTGAGATGAACCAATCGATTCAAAGTTACTCTCTAATACATCAGGAATCTATTTTGATATTTGTTTTCGATATTTAATGTGAATGTTTTCAATGATATACAAAGTGAAATATATAGACTAGTCAACACTTTGCGAAAGTTACGTCCCTTTGCGGGGTCAGCTAAAGGTCAATCGGGTAAATTCTTTATCCTACCAACTGTGTATTATAGTGAATTATCAAGATTTCATACAATTTTTTGGGTTGNTATTATAGTGAATTATCAAGATTTCATACAAAATTTTGGGTTGCCACCTTGGGGCATTTTTGTAGTTTACTTCAATTGATATAAAAATATCAAAGATGCAGATAAGAAAGTTACAAAGGCCAACATAGACAAATGTAACTTTTTACTCGCAAGATGGCGGTCAAGGGACATAACTTTCGCAAAGTGAGGATTGGTCTATATTTGTTGAATGTTTCCTAGGATAAATACCATGTACTGATCTGTAGCTTGACCAAGCAAACCTCCAAACGTCACATTGGGCGTCAAGGTGCCCAGAAAGACGTACACGAACGAGCCCAGACATTGAACATGGAGGGCATCTTTGAAGTCCGACAGATAATGGGGGGCCTTTCTTTTTATGTCATCGACCAGGCCTTTAAAGGGTCTGCAAACGAAAACAAGAAAACAAATTGACACCACAGTTGAAGGATATCATTCCGATTTTTTTTCGGACTACACTGAAAATATCTATTTTCAGGTGAATTCAAAACAGGAATGTTTTTTTTCTCTAGATTTCATAGTCCTTGGGACTAGTTATACTTTTAATCAATACTCTGGTGACCGGTTTACGGGTTTTGGAAATTTTTAAAATAGAAACACCATTCGTATCAACTAGATTGCATTTACCTATCTGTTCATATTAAAGAACACAAAGGTAAACTGTGCTTCAAAAAAAGTGTATTCATTCAAACAAGCAGTTTTCCCTCAGTATTGTACATGGTTGCCGGAATCCCTCACTTTCTTTCCATTTATGGTCATTTTTGCCAGATACTCACATTTTTGACATCACCAAAGTTGGATCGACATGCGAGTCCTCTTCCGCTTCCTCTGGCTTCTTTACCGGCAGACTTGGAGCACCAGGACTTCCTGGCACAACAGACTGACGTCTGTGTTCCTGTGAAATCAAAATATATGTACTCTTTATGATATATTTTCATAGTATATCTTACTTGGAAACAATGTTTAACTAAACGCACAGTTCATCAGTTGCTGAACGTGGTAGGGACTGGACAGTTCCATGTACCCCCACTACATGTGCCATGTACCCCTACTAACCCATGGGCGTATGGACATAGGAGCGGGGGGGGTGCCCCCCCAACTTTCAAAAGGGGGGAGGCAAAAGTATGCCCCCCCCCCCCACGTTTTCTGAAGTAACTTTTCTACTGCAACTTTCACATAATTTATGAGTGTGCCCCCCCCCCCTTTCAGTGATTATGTGGTTTGCCTCCCCCCCCCCCCTTCAGTATTCGAAAGACTTTTTTTTTTTGCTTGTCACAAAACTTTTAAGTTTGCCCCCCCCCCTTTCAAAATTCAGTCCTACGCCTCTGTAACCTATTAGGAGGATATGTTCCCTGTTTTAATATCATATTAAATTAGTAATTACTATTATCACAATCTTCATTATTTGTATTGTACAAACCTGTGACTGAACTTTCCAGGCGGTTCCAGGCGGATCTTTGGATCCCATTCACCAGGTGGCAGTACAATCACCTGTTCCATGAATTCATCGAATCCCGCCAAGAGATCGTCGCGATCACGTGCTTTGTATGCTACTTCCGCGAAAATCTAGTTAGAATTTAAAACATTCACTGTATATTTCGTAAAATTGATATGTTCTTGAATGTCTCTAATGTTATGTCGGTATCAAATGAATGTTCTGTGTATACATCAATATCTTAATTTTTATTTTCTTTAACAATGCCAAAAGGTGTTCATTGTCATACTTGTATAGCAAGAATAATGTCCATTAATATAACACATGTATATAAAACTGTTTCAAGAGACAAAATTTAGTCGCTGTCTTCGAACGCGTGTTAAAATAATGGCGCCTTATCATCGTTCAAAAAGCATACCTCGTCCACCATCATCGTTCCCATGCACCGTCCGAATTCAACAAGCTCGTCTTCCTCGCACGTCTGCCCAAACAGAAGAACACGAAGCGAGTGGAATGTTTACTTCACTCAAGTCACTTTGCAACAGCCGAGGTTCCTTCAGTCGCAATGAACCCCATAACCCGAGAAGGGAGGTCCTCCACCTCACCGACCAGGATGTTCGCCACGTGCGAATCTTTTGGGATTTTTCTCAAAAAGCTGGTGTTGGGTAAAAAATATTTTTCAAAAAATCAACTTTTTGGATAAATCTTTAACAATATTGATATACGCATGGTTTTCTTTTATCTTCTCTATTATTAACATGAACAATATTCTATATTAAAACGTGAATGTTATTGAGCAGCAGCCTCAACTTATGTTAGCCCTTCCTCCCATTTTACTTGGTAATTTGTTTATAAAACGATTGTGAATACAGCCATATACCATTAATGAGTAAAATTTATTACATGTAAAAGGTTTGCATTTCTTAGTTACATTTGGTGTTTTGCAGTAAGCAGCATACGACAGAAATAGGATTGATTGTCTGTTCGGCTTACCTTCCAGTTGTTGGCGAAGACTAGTCTGGGAGGGACTCTCGACCATGCCAATGTCGTGGAGTTCGTTGTGTTGCTGTTGCTACTTCCCAAACCATCACTGTTAATGCTGGCAAAAATCGCAGACGTCGGCAGCTGGGCCGAGCTGCTCCCATACCTGCACCAAGCATAAAAGAATTTATAAAATTTTGTTGCCGTTGTGTTGAAGGTTTCGTTGCATGGTTTTCTTTTAAAAATGGAAATTTAGGACTGATATCAATGAAAACAGCATTAATCTAAAGTAAATTATTTGTTTTTGTCAACAAAATACTTCACATTTAAAGTGCAGGCATTTCAATGACCATTGGCTATAATTACCTGATTCGTCTGCATTTCCGCTAGGGGGCGTGTTGCCGTGGATCCTCGTCTCATATTCCGCGCTCTCTTCACGTGACGATGTTTATGCCCTCAGGGCAACATCCCTGATGTGAGGTCTGTATCGTGATCTAACTGGTTGGTATCCACCCATTCGTCAGTGAATTTGTCTAATATATAAAGAAGCACGAGTTCAAAACAGGCCATCAGTAATACCATGGATCATCCTTTGTTAATATTATTCCCATAAAGAAATCCCCGCATTAATATATAAGAAATGTATCTTACATTTTTTTCGAGTGATGCAGTATTACCGAATTTTGGACGGTAAAACTGCATCAATGCGCGAAGCTTTACCGTCTAAAATTTCGGCGATAACCTGAACATCACCGAAAAATATAAAAGTTTATTCTTTGTCATTTTATAAAATTTTATATTACACACACAAAATAATGTTCAATGGACTTTAATTGTTGTTCATGTACGTAATCGAAAAATCACCTCAATTCTTAAAAGGTGCTTTAACCAATGAGAATGGGCGCTAGGTAGTCACTTAAAATAAAATCAAAAGATACAATATAAAGCAACCAAGGTGGTCAGTACTAACGTAATCTTCATTTACTTGTTAACTTTGTAGATAATTTTATTTTCATCCAAGAGTTGCTGATTTTGAAGCAGAAGAAGTGGCTTCAAGGCACACACTCGGCGCAATACTAGCTTATTATGCTCAATAGTTATTACGACTTTGTATCAACTCTGACGTAAGCTCAAGTTATAAATTAGGCGTGCCTCCATATCACTGCCCGAGTTTCTTTCATCTGCTGTGTGGGGTTTGAACCTATCTACCACTTGAAGGAACATGAAAAGAGGACATTTCTGAATACTGCAGTACGTTCTTAAGTTCGATTTGCCATTATGTGTTTACCATTCATCAGCTGTCGAATTATATTGAAATTGTACAAGAGCAGATTAAAGTGTTTGCGTATGCTTGTCAAATTCTTGAGACTTTGTTTAATTTAAGACAAATTTGTGACGATTCGCAGTAGTACTTGCGCCTTCTTTCATGTTTTGGATCTTGTAGTGTATGTGAAGTAGGCTCTTTGAAGGAGAAATTGTAAAATTGACATTCGTTATCATATCAAACAAAATTTATCACCCAAGGAGATTAAAAATTAGTGTATTTTAATCGTGACATGTTTGGAAGATAATAATACTGAGTTAAAAAATTTCGGTTACACGCCCATTTGATGGTAATGAAATTAGGGTCCTAATTAAGGCATTAATTAGCCTCTCGTGTCATCAAGTAAACATAAACTAAATACAGTATATTACTCCTAAGTATGCCTCTAGAAACCCTGGGGGCAATCGTAACTACTCGGCTATTTCCGTAACCGGTTACGGAAAAAGACGAGCGTGATCTGATTGTCCCTCGGTGGTCTGANAGTAAACATAAACTAAATACAGTATATTACTTCTAAGTATATCCTCGGTGTTGTGCCTCTAGAAACCCTGGGGGGCAATCGTAACTACTCGGCTATTTCCGTAACCGATTACGGAAAAGGACGAGCTTGATCTGATTGCCCCACGGTGGTCTGAAAATCGGCTTTCACAACATTCCTCTACTACGCCGGCATACGATTCATGAAGACGTACAAGTAATATGCCGGCATAGAATGCTGCATTTTATATCGTAATGCATTTTCAAAAATGAAATATATTTCTGGGAGCTTTTTTCACTCATACTGAGACGTAACCAGTTGTAGGCGAAGTACCACAAATTTAGGCAGTGAGGGTTCTTTAGCATTCCAACACCTGCCGAGACACGGGACCTCCGTTTTTAAGGTCATATTCGAACCCCTAATTGCTGCTACGTTCTGACGCGTGATGCATTGGTCAAAATGCTTAGCACTTCGCCAACAACTGGTGACGTCACTATGTAAGTGTAAATTATTAATGTGACGTCATAAAACATTAGAATAAAGACGCACCAATGACTTGTGATAACGTGTGACAGTCGTAGTCCATAATGACGGGGGAATCTTTCAGGATTTTCCTCAGGTTAAACATCGTCTGCATGGACAAAGAAGCCACGTGCGGTTTAGACCATCTTTTCCCGCCTTCTTCCACTACTTCTTCGTATTTCACCCATCTGTCCGAGAGAGAAAAACAGATAAGTGTATGTGAAGCATTAAACGAGTTTTAACAAATCAATATCTTATATGTCTTAATAAACCATGTCTTCAAATTATGCTACCAGCAATGTTGGGGTTAATGAAATATGTAACCTCTTTTTATATAAATCAATACAATTTTGTTCACTGTTTTTGGACTTAATTGAGAAATCATGGGATTGAATTACTTGTACATGTATATTCCATGCATATGAAAAAATTTAGCTTTCATTTTTATCAATTTTGAAAAACATGTAGCAAATTTCATTAAAATCATGCATATTTCCCTCCACTACGAAAATATTTACCCATTCGAGATATTTTTATAAAACCGTTAACGTACTACTATATTACTGTCTTCTTGTGGAATCTAAACTTCATTCGAGTATTGCTTGATTCAACTTTGATGAGGTCAATTTAAGGATATATCGAGCTGTTTAAAAGTACACATGATGTATATCAGACTTGGACAAAGTGCGAAATTGTTATTCTAGCGTTATCAGTATGATGTTTCGTATTGTATTCAATCTATAGGCTTAAGTACTACTACCATATACGTATATCAGACTTGGACAAAGTGCGAAATTGTTATTCTAGCGTTATCAGTATGATGTTTCGTATTGTATTCAATCTATAGGCTTAAGTACTACTACCATATACCTAAATGGATAGTGGGATTTTTCTTCCCTTGATATCATTGTAAGAACAATTTTCAAAGTGTTTTAATTATTAACCGATAAATTACGCCTTATGGTTTATAATGATGTATAACGGAAAGATATGTTTCACATTATAATAAAATTCTTTTTTATTACATATATTTTGGTAAAACTTTTGCATAAACTTGCTGTTTATCAAAACGTGATTTCAAATTATTAGTTTATGNAAAGATATGTTTCACATTATAATAAAATTCTGTTTTAATACACTCGTATATGTCGGTAAAACTTTTGCACAAACTTGCTGTTTATCAAAACGTGATTTAAAATTATTAGTTTACATTAGAAATATTTAGAACATCTGCGGTGGGTTTTTTAATCATTATTTATTTTCTCAAGGGCAGATAGCAGTTCAAGAAACTTTTCAGTGTAAAAAATAAATAAATATAATTATAAACTTTTAATCTTTATCTAGTCAAAGAAATTTGGTTAAATTCACTTTAATAATTTTCTCACAAAAACACATTTAACTTCCTTCAAGTTATTCTAAATTGTTCAACAAGCCTAATTATGGACGGACTACCTTAAAGAGGTTCTAGGGTGAGGTTTAAAGTGATGTCCAATTTTTTGGGAAGTGTATTTTGATTTCTACATAGAGAATCGAGAAATTAAAAAGAAAAATTTGGGTTTTCATGCTTGTTTTCGAGCTATATTGTTTTAAACATGACCTTTTGCACTTAAATTTACTCAAGATTTATTCATTTAAACTCCATTCGTCTGTTGGTGTAAACAAAACATAAGGAATACAGATCAATCAGTATATGAAATAGATACATAATAATGTTCTCTTACAATACAGATATAAAAAAAGATTTACTACTTGTAATGGAAATAAATAATGACCTTTCTGCACTTGATATACGGAAAAACTCATGATATCGAATTTCAGAGTTAAAAAATACATTTTAAGAGTGATGTCAATTTTTAATTCACGTAATATTCAGAGTCTTGTCTCAAAATTTTAATGGAACTTTCAAAAGTAGAGGATTTCGGTCAACTTTTTAAAATATGGCCAAAATACTGATTTTTTGCACAAAATTTTGAGTAAATTGAATTGGACTTTTTTAAAGAATATGCATTCTGTTGGAAAAATACTCAACAAAATTAATAAATAACAATATTTGAACTAGTTCCAAGTCTCATCTACTTGTATCATTAATTTTCAAAAACTGTAATATACGAATAGGGGTATAAAATAGAAGGTATATTGGATGAAATAGAAACTGTAAAACCATGCATTTTGATTAATCAATCCTTCCGCCACAAAATATAGTCCCTACCAAACCCTTTCAAAATCTGAATTGACACAAAAATTTTAAACTGGACAGGGTTCAGTTGTAAATGTGTAATATGTTTGCACCGATGGGGTCAGTATTGAACCAGTAAATACTTAGTGATAGCGTCCTGTGCAGTTGTACTCAAAAGCTCAGCCTACAACCTCCTTCTACGCATGCAACAAACGACTAAACATTGAATTGGAAATTTATTTACAGTAACGGACAATATCATCTGTTGGGTACGTTGCTTTTGATAATAAAGTCAAGATTTATACCTGTAATTCACACGTAAAATAGTGCCTGCATTGGCTTACCATGTACATGTATGCTCATTTTATCTTATACGCGTATCATTTTAAAGATGCAATTAGAGCATGTTTTTGATACTGTAATGCTCAATTTCAATATTTAAGGATACACAAACATACCTTGCCGCTTCCCGCCATTCAATGAAGCCGTTGTGTTCCTTAAGAACATCCATCTCGCTAAACACGCCATGAGCCTTGTGGCCCTCGGATTTGACGTTGTTGATAAGATTTCTGAACCCATTCCGATGGATTGTATTTTCCCGCATCATCGTTGCTGACTCCTACAATAATTTGACAGCAATATGTAAATGACACACCTCCTTTAGGTTTTTTATACTCACCGTGAATGATGCGAGGTTTTACCTTTTTCAGTTAATTTTATCATTTTTAATCACACTTAATCCCTGCTATTGACTCGCCATGACACCCCAAACTCCTATCACCAAACACTTATGAAACAAACTACTATATTGAGTTTCTCATATATATATATATTTTTTTTTTCAATCATTATATACGATATTGCTTAACCATCCTTCAGCTATGGCGAGTTTTAATCCTTGTAACAAAAAAAAAAAACCTTCTATGAAATAAATCATTTTCGATTTCATTTCTTTCAAGTTAGTGGTTTCAATACTACGTATTTAACAATAATTCAGCCGTGGATCTTAGCCTATATTTGCAAAAGAATTTTATTGCGATCTCCTACAAGGGTTTACAAATATTTCTACTGCACATCAAAGTACAAGATTATTTTTTTAAAGATGAAAAAATAAGTATAGCGACACACAGTTTTGTTTTGAGGTTTTTTTAAAATTATTTTTCATTTACCAAAACTGATTTTGATTAATTAAAAAAGACGGAAATATTAATGGGCTACCTATTCGATGTATTTATAATCTTAGTCGTTTTCTATTTTAATTAACGTAAAGTTAACCAAGGAAAAGAAAATTAACCAAGTGCGGGATAGAAATCATTTGGTCCACCAACGCCTGATTCCCTCCGCTTCTGAATATAGTCCTTACACGTGGACATTGGTCTGGTGTTTGGTATTCATCGGATTTCTACACGCAATAAGAACGAATACAACCCGCAGTCTTATATATGGGTGGATTAAACAATTCCGGATGATTTATTGACCTATATGTAAAGAATCGGGTTTCTTTCATGATTGCATGCCCGATGTATTTACAAATAGATATTTTTCCCCCAAAATTTATTACGAAGTCATATCTATTCACACAGGGTAACTTCAAACAGAACTGTTTTGAAAAATTTAGAATTTAAAAAGTTGGATTCTTACCGTTTTCTAGGACACGTGGTCGATCTCTTCTGTTAGGCATGCGCACTCCCACAAACTGACCATTGGCTAAAAGATGAACAAATAAAGTCCAATTATACTACATGTACCTTCTTCATAACTCCAGTTAGGACTAGCGAAGAACGCGGATGTTTACGACAAGTATGAGTACTAAACTTTTTGTAAAAGTGATACGATGATGACAAACTGTTTATCATGGAGAATTACCGTGACTATCAGATGTAATACCTGAATTATTTCTGTCGCTTCTCATCCATGATTTCCTTCAAAAAAAACAAAACGCAAAGATCAAAAACAAAAGGCAAAAGTGCAGTAATAAAACTAAAATAAAACAAAACTTTAAAAACTTAGCAGTCATTACCATTTTTGATTTGGTAATTTTTTAGTACACATGACTATGTGCAGCGAGTTGTACGTTTTGTTTAGGGGACAATGTATAAATGTAAAACCTTATGCTATACACATGTAAGACTAAAACGATAAGATATGCTGCATAAATTATAAAACTAAAGAATCTATTTTTAAAAAAAAAGAAGTAATGCTATTTTCCAGTTTATTGCCATATTAACAGCGTGAAATGTGTGTGTGAGGTTCCCTTAAGATTTCATTTTATCAGATCCAGATGGCCCATGATAGTACGTCCAGATATTGCCCGAGAACGATAATGAAACATCATTGCTTAAAGCCTGAATTAATTTCGTCTGATTTAACAATGAAGTGTGACCTACATTGAGAACGCTGGTAAGAGGTTAGCATGACATTAAAACGTTAAAAAAAGAGTCCGAATTACTTTGAAAACACCCTGGCGGATCCAACGCCCCTTCCTCACGAATATGATACATAATTTATGGAAATATATCCAAATTGCTAAAATATACGTCTTATTTTCTTAAAACCCGGTAGTTTCAAAGGGGTTCACCTCTGAACCCCTACCGGGGCTTCAAGACAGCACCCAGTCATTTACCCCCACCCGTTCAGGAGTTTACGAATTCGCCACTGAAACTGTCCTAAATTTTAATCTTCATTTGATCATATTACAACTTAAAAAAGTGAAGCTAACTGTGATCAATCTCATACCCCCTTTAAAGAAATTAAAGTCAAGAGTTGTGCAAACATAGACCCCCTGGTCATACCTAGTATAGGAGGAGTAAGCATCCCCTGTAGACCGGTCACACCCACTGTGAGCCTTATATCGGATAAACGGAGTAATCCGAGGTCAAAATGAAACGGCCTAACAATTGGGAGGTCCACGACAGACAGGATTTGACTAAATTGTCAGTTGTATCGGTAAGTTTGATCTTTATAACAGCCATAGCATTAAATTTTGTGAAATGCCGACTTTGAAAGAAACTGTTGAATATTTTTTAATCATATGTCTTTATATCTTAAGTCATAAACAAAAAGGATTAAAAACAATGAAATGGCAAGGGACTTTTACATTTTATTTAGGGGAATTGTATAATAGAAAAAGAAACATCAAAGTTCTACCTAAGGATAAAGAAAATTTATGTATGACATTTCACCTTTAACAAAGTATAGTTTTGTTCTACTCTCTTTAAAATTTTGTCGAGAAAAAAAAATTGTCTAGAGCGTTATGAAATTAACTAAGCATGCTAGAGGTTCACGGCGATATACGTCTGACTTCGCCATTGTATAAATTCTCGCAGCTGAAGAATGGATTGTTTGAAGAACATGCAAAGCTTGGTCATTAACAAATAAACATAGTCAATCAAATATTCGTTATTTATATTTAGACGTACCTTTAAAA